>APFE031184817.1:54715-67375 GCA_000404065.3 Pinus taeda | reverse complement strand
TTGGTAAGAAGCTCTGTTCCCATTTCGTACCTTATGGGTAACTGAAAATGGGTTAAAAAGGTTGTGGCTAGGGTACTGAAGTTATCAAATGAAGCTCTAGGCAATTTGATATACCATTTTTCTGCCGGACCAGTTAATGTTCGCTGAAAAAGGCGAAGCCTGATCGAATCATCGTTGAGAGTGTTTGATGAACACCACAGATGAAAGGTCATCACATGATTACACAGGTCTTCACCCGGATTTCTATTAAATTTAGGAATATTTGATGGACGTTTATGAGGAATCACCAGCCACCAAGGGGCATAAGCAATTGGATCATTCGTCAGCCAGTTTAGATTTGGTAATTCTAGAGTTGCTACAAAAGGCAACTGTTGATTCAGGTTAGTCGAAGCATACCCAGGATAAGATGGAATCGCCTAAGCAGTGGGTCTTTGCATACCAGCATAATGTATTTGATGCTGGTAACTTTGATAAGGTTGATGGGCATAACCATTATAGTATGGTTGTTGATAATCGCTTTGGAAATGTGGTTTCCCATTACTTACAGAGACTTGTTGCTCAGGTCCCTGATATGATTGCTGGAATTGCGGTTTTTGATATTGAACGAGCCATGGTTGTTGGACCATTTGCCGTTGTCCAATACTGGATGACTGACCAAGATGAGGAGTCATAGTACCTGTTTGAGCTCGAGTCACTGCTGATAAGGAGGCATTAACCTGAGGTTGTGATTGAATCGCTGAGAGAAGAGGCTATTGTATTGCAACCTCAGAAACTTGGGGTTGACATATAATAGGTAGCGCTTGTACTTGTGATGCAGTCACCATAGCAGGTATAGTTGGAATATTTGACACAGGGTGGACTAGTTGCATTGAATATACAACCCTTGGTTGCTGAGGCAGTATTGGTACCCAACTACTGGATGTAATTCTAGTTTGACCTGAACTTTGTTGTAAACTCCCATATGGTTGTTCTCTAGAATCTTCTAGAAACTTCTCATATGACACTTGCCTCTCAGAATTCGCTCAAGGATGAGTAAGAGATCAATGAAATATCCAAGTGGAACCAAGAACTATCAGAGAGAAGACACTAATAAAAAAACCCAGAGCTGACTCACACCTTTGCAAACATCTATATATGGATCTCTCATTCGAGAGATCCAGAGGTTGGAGGCTGGAATCTTGTATCTTGTAGAGAAGTGCTGTTGGTTTTCTGGTGAAACTTCATAGTGTTGGGTGATCTAAGCTTTACTTGAGGGGAAGAAGGGCTTTCTTGTTGGAGGATGATGCTGGGTCAGAACAATTGGTTGTAATCCTCTTGCTATTCTTGATTATTTAATAAAGCTATTCAAGTTCCTCCACATTCTTGTATTGTTTGATTGATTATGCATTTGTTGTGGGTTAATACATATCTGGTCCTGTGTTATTTATGAATATAGATCTCTATTCTTCGATAGTATTATGCTTCTTTGATTCCACAGGTGCTCTTTGAAGCTGGGCAGATGAAGAAGAAGCGGCAAAGATCTATCAGGAAGGAGAGGAATCAAGCAAGGAACCAAAAGCAAGACTAAGGTTGGTGTCCTTTGTTCCACTCTTATCTATTTTTCATAAAGGAAAGCGAAAGTAGTCTTTACTTGTTTGTTTCTAAGATAGCTACCAGTGTTAGTAGGAATAGCAGCTCCGAGTGGACACTATTCCCGGTAACAGCCACACAAGTTTCAGGTGGGTGACAAAGTCTGGTTGCATTTGCGAAAGGAACGTCTTACTAGAGAGTATTGGAAACTCAAACCACTCCAATATGGTCCTTACACCATTACCAAGGCTATGGGAAACAATGCATTTGAGCTTAGTATTCCCCCATTCCTTGGCCTGGACCCAATGTTCAATGTGGACCACCTTCGGCCATATTTTCTACAATTACTAGACACATCCGACATTGTAGAAAAGTTCACACCAACAAAGTTAAATCCAGATTGCATGGAACAAGATGCAACTGATTTGATCATGGAATTGTAGATCAAGCACACTCGCCAATAGAAGATCCAACTATATCGAGTTTCCAAAGCAGGAAAACTCCTTCACTAGGGAAAGTGGCTCACCAGGGATCAAGTTCAGCAGAAGTTTCCTTATCTGATGGAGGAACTCAACACAATGGGGACCATTTCTTCCTAAGGGGGGAGGAATGATCTAGGTAGATATTGGTGGCCACCTGTCAATTCCACTTGGACCCCCAACACTGTTTCTTTCAATTTTTTGGTTTCCTTAATTGGAGCACAATTTACTATTTTTAGCAGTTTTTTTGGGTCCTAAACTTCCGGAGTTGTTTTGAGGCCTTAAATGACGTTTTTTTGGCAATCTACCACCAACAATTTTTAGAAACAATTGTCTCGTTTGTCATAGTCCTTGGAGATATCTTTCTAACGGGGTATCATGCATGTCAAACAAAGATAATATGACCAAGCCACGACCTCGGGAAGTTGGCTCTCCAACTAACCCCAACGGTGCCCATAAACTCTTGGTGTTATATCTTCTCGGGTTAGGGTTTTGGTTGTTTAGGGTTTGCTATTATTCTTTAATAATAAAAATTCCCTTGAGCCTCATTGTAACACAGTTTAGAGGATGTAGCTAGTAAGCACTAGTATTGCAACAATAATGTTGCAACTCCCAGGCTGCTTACTTTACTCTTATCAACCCGGTAGTTTGTAACAAACTTGGAAGCATCGGTGATGTATGCACAAGTACTAGTTCTTACTACAGGTTGTCACTTGGTCAGCCATTGGAATATCACTAGGAGCTCAAGCCAACTTCTATGGATTCTAGAAGAAGCTCTATATGTGATGAAAGGAGAGAAAGATTACTTTACAGATGTTACTCTAACTGTAGAAAGGAGAAAGACTAAATTGTAAAGCAAACCTAGTAAACCCTAATTAACCAACTAATCCTACTTTTGTAGAAAGCACTGTGAAAACCATGAAAGGAATGCCATTACCTACTCAAAGAAGTAAACAACATCTAACTATGCTATTTCTGGAAGTAAATAAGCAAAGAACACATTTTTGGATTTTTATGTATTTTTATGTAAAATTGACATGCATGTAACTTATTGTGTGTGAGTGTCGTAGTGAATAGGTGGCGTTGGAGGGAATTTTTGGTACTTGAGAGGATGTAGGATGGTGTGGATCGGTCCTATGAGATCTCAAGTGGCATTTTGGAGGCTTTTACCACACTCTGCCTTCAAAAGAAAGCTTACAAGAAAATCTACAGGAGGACACAGGAAATCGACAGGAGGAAAAATAGTGTTCTACAAGAGGCCTACAGGAGGAGGCCGAGAGAAATTTTCATTGTTTTGGGGGTGTGAGAGTGGGTGGAAAAGGTGGGTGTAGGTTGGAATGAGGTGTTAGGGCACCTGACATCTACCATGAACCATCAGGAGAGAGAAAGATGGTTGGATTTTCTCAAGAAGAGAGGAAGAAGTTCTAGGAAAAATGTGGGAAATCGAGGCAGAATTGAGGTAAGGTTTATGTTATGAAACCAAATCACAAAATGATAGAAAAGAGAGATAAAAACCTTAGAATTCAGCCTCTTTGAGGTTGCAACCTCCTTTACATTACACAAATGAACAATTCTTTGATGATACAAATGACAAGACCTCCTTTCTATATATAGGAGTCTAAGGGTCATAATATAATCAGAGCCGACATAACAATAATAATGTAAGGGCACAATAATAAAAATAGTGGGCTTCTATGGGGAAAAATAGTAACAATATGGGGACTACATGGGTACAAAAATATAATAAGAGGGTTGTACTAATAACAATAAGAGGTTACACTAGTAGTATAGGGACCTAACATGCCCCTCTCCTTCAAAAAATGTTTTCCTCAATGCTTGAGTAGTTCTTGATGCTTCTGTATAAAATTCTTGTCCTCCCATTTGGAATTTTCAGTGTGTAAGTTCTTCCACTTGATGAGATACTCTAAAATTGATTGATTTCGTAGCTGTCGATTCCTCGGTTCTGTGACTGCTTCTAGGTTCCAATATGATTTTTCCTTCCTTTTCAAGTTCTCGCAATACTGTTTGAACAAGGATCCTCTGCAACTTTTGAATGAGTTCCCACTCCTTTGGGCATATGGATATATGTAAGGCTTTATGTTTGGAGGAACAATTTGTGGAATCAAATGAATAGCATGATTATGATCATGAATAGGTGGGAGGCCTTTGGGAGTCTCAAATACCTTGGAATGATTGTCCAAAACATTTTGGAGATCTGATGAAATACATTATTTTCATATGGGATCCTCTAGTGAACATAATTGTGCAATTACACCCCATTGTTCTTTATTTAAAAGCTTTATCATGCTATTAGAGTTGATTATCTTTCTAGGTTGTCCTTCAATACCCCTCAATTCAACTTCCTTTCCTTCCCAAAAAAATTTCAAGAAAAGTTCTTGAAAATTAAAAGCTATTATACCCAAAGGTTGTAGCCATTGGACTGCTAGTAAAACATCAGCACCACCCATTGGAATGGAAATAATTGGGCTATTCAATACATATTCTCCCATGGATAGCTTGATATTATGGAACTTTCCAGAGAAATATATGGTTCCTCCACTTGCAATCATCACTTGACACTATGGTGCTAGATATAGGAAGCAATTCAATTCCTTAGGTACTGCTCGAATCAATGAACACACTTACCTTTTTCTTCTTGATATGTCCTTCTATCTTGATAGTTTGAGGAGTGGTAATTTCTTCCAATGCATTACAAGATATGGTTGGATTGATTTCTTGATACTCAACGTGATCTTTCAATTCTTGAACATTTTTCTTCTTGATATGTCCTTCTATATCGATAGTTTGAGAAGTGTTAATTCCGTCCAATGCATTATAAGATATGGTTGGATTCATTTCTTCTTTCTCAATGTGATGTTTCACTTCTTGAAACTTTTTCTTCTTGATATGTCCTTCTATCTTGAGAGGTTTAGGAGTGGTAATTCTTTCTAATGCTTTACAAGATATGGTTGTATTCATTTCTTCTTTCTTTGGAGTTGGTTCCTAGTGTATATACTCTTTTTTTGACGTTTCTTGATCCTTTTCTTCCTCCTCTCCATAATCAATGTAAAATAATTTCTTCTCAGCACACTTATGACCTTTAATGTATTTGTTATCACAATTGTAACAAATTCCTTTTTCTCTTTTTTCTTCCAATTGTTGTGGTGTAACCCTTGTAGGTTGTGGAAGGCTAGGAGAAACAACAGTTCCATATTTATAGTTGTGAAGGGTAGACTTCCTTGTTGCCATAATTTTTCTTTCCACTTTGTAACAAAGCCCTTTTTCTCTTTTTTTCTTCCAATTGTTGCGGTGTTGCTCTAAAGAAGGTGTTGCTCTTTGTATCCTCATAATGTGCTATCATTTCCTACATGAAAATTGACCACGTAACAAGTTGTTTACGAGAACAAAGCCCTTTATACCATAAAAATTGATCTGGTTCTAAATATGAAGATGTAATACATACCTTTTGTAACAGTGGTACACCATGTAGATCAAAATATTGCTCCATATGTAGTATCCAATTTATTGGATCCTTTCCATCAAACTTCCTCATATCACCTTTTCTTGATTTCAAGAGCTCGATATTTAAATGCATGTAACTTTATATTTTAAAATCTCAAAGTGCTAAAATTGTCTCCTGAAGTAGCCCTCTGAGTCCTCTTTCCAACCCCGCAAGTATGATCAAGATTGGATTCTCCAATGAAGAGTTATGCCAAATCTCCCATGATGACCTAAGTAGACTAGTTCAGTAGAGTGAACTTGTACGACGTTCCGCGGGTCCTTGTTTCAACCTTAGGTTCTGAAAATGATACCCGAAAAGCTATAGTCCATCCTCCTTCTATAACTTCTTATGAAAATTCAATCTGATGCTCAGAGCGAAAGTTATGATGATTTTCCCACGGTCACCTGTTTGGAATGTAATTCGTGGGTCTGCAAAAACCCTATCTTCCTCAGATTATATCTCCAAAAATATAGCGTGAAAAGATCTGAAATTTGGGGCCGAGGTTTAGACTGATTTCTTCTTAGATGGTTTTTTCTTTGCGTTTCTGAAACTTTGTAGCGAAAGAGTTATAGCAAAAATTCCATGATAACCTGTTTTAGATGAAATTATGGAGCTTGCAGAAAACCCTAACTTCCTCAGATCATATCTCTGAAAATGTAGCACAAAAATATCTGACATTTGGATCCAAGGTTTAGCACAATCTCTTTTCAAATGGGTTTTTCTTTTAGCTTCTAAAAAATTGCAGAAAATGAGTTAGAGCAAAAATTCCATGATGACCTATTTGGAGCAATGAAACCCTAGAATCCAAAGCTCTGATACCAAATGTTATGAAACAATCTCACAAAAATATAGAAAAGAGAGATAAATGCCTTAAAATTCATCCTCTTAGGGGGGCAACCTCCTTTATATTACACAAATGAATAATTATTTGATGATACAAATGACAAGACCTCCTTTCTATATATAGGAATCTAAGGGGTCATAATATAATCAGAGATGAAATAACAATAATAATGTAAGGGCACAATAATAACAATAATGGGATTCTATGGGGAACAATAGTAGCAATATGGGGACTACATGGGTACAAAAATATAATAAGGGGGTTATACTAATAACAATAATGGGTTACACTAGTAGTATAGGGACCTAATAGTCTAGGAGACCAATAGGGCATGGGTTAGATGGAGGGTGTGATTGCTGATAAGCTAGATTATTACTAAAAGAGATCTGCTACATAGAAATAGATAGTCAACCTTGTAAATCAAGCAACAAGTGAAATGAATGTATTGAGGAAAAACAGAGTTTTGCATAAAAAGTGTCTAAACTATTATCTATGAAAGGAAATGTTGAGAAATACTATAGGAAGGGAAAGCATGAAGGAATACTATTGCAAATAAATAAGTGAGAATGATGAAGAAGATCTGAAGCAAAGCAAAGCTGGACTATTAACCTACTGAAAAGCTGCAAACACTAGAAGTCCTATGAATGAGGAAAATCTGTGTTTTTGGGGTAGCAAGAGGGTCTTTTCCTCAAATCATGGTCCCAAAGGGAGGAAGAGAGGCCAAGGCACTATTTCTAGCCTTTTGAATCTTCTCTTTATCACTGCTTAACTTGCTATAGAAAGCACAAATGGAAGCAAACTACTGAATCATCAAAAACAACCTATTCTTAACCATAAAAGAAATACATCTAACAACAACCTAATCTACAAACTAAAATAAAACATTAAAATACAAGTAAATAGGAGCTTGGCTGCTTAGATTGGGCCGTAACCCAAGAGCTTCAACCCTCTAAGGTAACTCAGTGCTAGCTCAAAAAGGATTCCATATTTATTTCCAAAAAATAGCAGGATTACATGAAACTATCACAAAATAATAAGCTCGAAGTTGAGAAAAGTTTACAAAAGAAAAAATCCAACTAAAATCCAACCCTAGTGAGGCCCTAGGCCTCTCTACTTATAGAAGTGAAGCTATCAACAACTTCCTTAAAATCATGGAGGCTTGGCTCCCAAAACTCGAGATAATCATCAGTCATCCTCCACTTTCTCGGTTGCCTCCTAGTGCATGATTCGACTACTTGTACTCCAAGCTAAATGAAGCGGGATTTGAAGTGAGGAGTAATAAATGAGGGGGATTCCCTCCTATAAGTCCTCTTCTCTGTTCACTTCGAGTTATTGCTGCCATTTGTCCACTGGATCCTTGACATTGACTTTGAAAATCATCAATAATCTGCATTAAATACACATTAGACCACATGGCACAATAACTAAGTCAACTCACTCTATAAGCATAAATATAATCAAAAAATAATGTAATAAGCTACGAGAATGGTTGGTTTGACTAAGTTAGGAGGTAAAATTAGCCCATATAATTACCCATTTATGAGGCTCGTCATCACCCCCTATTGAAAGTGTTGTTCATCCTTTGAGAAACTTAGTTAATCTCCTCATCTTTTATGGCCCCGGTGGCCTCCCTAGCATCCCAGACTTCTGATGTGGTCTGCTCTTCTTTGTCATAGAATCCTACTTTCCTGTCTATCTCCCTCTACTGCTCTTCCTCTTCTTCTTCCCTTCTGCCTTCCAACATGCCTAATAGTAGTGGGGGACTCAGTTTGAGGCCAATCCAGCTGACCTTTTGCCTCTGCGTGGAGTGCTTGTACATTGGCACTCTTTTGAGTGCCTCCGTCAGGCTCATGGGGGAATGATATTCCTTGATCTGCAAACTGTGTGGTAAGGTGTTCCATCTCCTCATGCATGCATGCACATAGTCATCCCCAAGTAGCCTTTACATATCCTCAAAGTGTGCAATGGCTTGTGACTGATCCTTTAGACATCTTAGGGTAATTTGAGGATCATTGGCAAGTAGGTTGTGTGTGCTGATGAGTGCCATGGGATCTGATGGCTTAACTCTTATCATTAATGGCTCATTTTTCTCTTTTATCATCAATATTTTTATTTATGCTACTCTCAATTCTTCATGGTTCATCCATGATGCCATGGTCATTAGTTGTAGATCCCCTAGTCTGTGAGGGTCATGTTATGTAGGTAGAATTCTGCCATCTTTGCCTTATCCTTTGATGTGCTTTGGTCACATAGATCCATAAACTACCTATAATATTGGAAAGGCATTGAGCCTCTTTGTGCCAAAGTCTTTATTTGGAATGTAACCATTGGTCCTTGAGATAGAGGCCATATGATTTGGCTAGTGTTCTACATTGCAATGCCTTCATGGATAAGCTAGCCATGCATGCTAGCTGAGTCTCTTTCTCTTGCAGCAGCCTCCTTAACAATTCATTTTCAATTTCAAGGTGGATTCGTGTAATTGCTTCCATGTCTCTGAGAGCACTCAACTCTCTGCCCATTTCTCTAAGTTTTTTTTCCATATGGCCAATATCCTCAACTCCTTTGGATTTGGTTATTTGCATCCACCTATGTGTTCTTATTCTTTCTTGCTCTAATTCAAAGAATAGTGGAATTGCAAATTTTTGTGGGATTATCATTCCTCCCTCAAATAGATTGTAATAGGAGGAAAGACTAGGATGGGGATCAGGTTCTTGTAGCTCTGTTGTTTCCTCCTTTACCAGTGGCTATCCTTCCATCCTTTTCTCAAGCTTCTGGGTCTCTTGTAGTTTTGACAGTGTCTCCTGTAGAACTGTCAGAGCCTCCTGTAGGACTGCTTTTGGGTCCTATACTTCTACCTTTTCTTTCCATGTGGAAGATATAGAAGTCCCCATTTCATATGTGATAGGTGCCTTGGAAGGGGATTCTTTCCTTTTGGTAGAGGGTGAATCTTCAATTGCAATTGGCATTTCTGAAGAGGGCTAAGGTTTTCCTGTTTTGATTCTTGTGCTCTTCCTTGCCCTGAAATACATGGAGGCCTGCCTTTTCCTCTTTTGCTTTGGCTTGATTGGTGTACTTGTTGAGTATGGAGCATTTTTGTTTAGAGGTCTTTGTTTCAGCCGGATGTATAGCCCAGGAAGTTTGTACACCCCTCCATGTCGGGGGTGTAGGGACTTTGACCCCCGCGGGGGTTTGGGGGGGCGATCCCCCCTAGCTGGGGGTCTGGAGCCAGTGGTCCCCCGACGGGGTTTCGAGGGCAGCGCCCCCGAAGCTAAAAAACATATGTAAAATTGCTTTGTAAAATTATAGTAATTTCTAGTAAATCTGGGCCGTTCATTAGGCGGATGATCTGACGGTAGAAATTATGTTTAGTTCAAGGTTTTTTGCCCTAGAAGGCAACCCCTCTCTTTGTATGAGGGCATTGTATTTGAGGCTGTGGAATAGATGTGTATTCTACGAGCGAGAAGCAGAGACATGAGATTGTGAGAGAAAATAGAGGATATTACAACGGATCTATTGTAGGTTGTGTCTCTTCATTTTGCTGGATAATAGAAAGGAAGGACTGGCTATTCGGGGTGGATGTAGCCCAAACTGGGTGAACCGTGTATATCTGTGTCTCTCTTGTTTTATGCATTTTCTGTGTTTATATTTCTGCAATATTTTATGTGTTCCTTTGCTCCATAATATACAATTTTCTAACAACTGGTATAAGAGCCGAAGGTCTATTTGGCTGATAAACTCGCAGGAAAGAAGGGTTCCTCGTTCGAGTGGGAGCAAAGGTGGAAGATGGTAAGTTTACGGTTGAGAAATTTAACAGCCAAAACTTCTCGCCGTGGAATATGCAGATGGAAGATTATCTGTATCAGAAAGATCTGTACCTACCATTGGGTAGAAAAACAAAGATGCCGACGGGTATGACAGATGAAGAATGGAACCTTCTTGATAGAAAGGCACTCAGAACAATATAGTTGTGCCTCGTAGCGTCGATTTCCTTCAACATTTCAAAGGAAACAACAACAGAGGGTTTGATTAAGGCATTGGAGAAACTATATTAAAAACCCTCAGCCTCAAACAAGGTATTTCTTATGAAACGGTTATTTAATATGAAGATGTCAGAAGGTGGATCTATTGCAGACCATTTAAACAATTTTAATAATGTTACAAGTCATTTGTGTTCTATAAGGGTAAACTTTGATGATAAAGTTAGAGCTCTGTTATTCTTGTGCTCATTACCAGAAAGTTGGAATGTTTTAGTAATGGCCATTAGTAACTCTGTTTCTAGATCTAGTACTTTAAAGTTTGATGATGTCGTCGGTGCTATCCTTAGCGAGGAAATGTGACGGAAAAGCTCCGGTGAGACATCGGGTAATGCTTTGAGTGCAGAGTCTAGGGGAAGAAAAATGGAAAGAGGAAAGAGCTCAGGATATCGCAGTAAATCAAGGAAAGGTGGATCCAAGTCTAGATCGGGGATAGTGTGCTGGAAATGCGGAAAGAAAGGACACCTAAAGAAATACTGTAGATCTCGAAAGGGAAAAGAAGGAGATGCATAGCAAGAAAACAATCATGAAACAAATGTGAAAGGTGAGGTGTTACAAGATGCTTTGACTTTCTTTCAAAAATATTACTGATTCTTGGGTGGTAGATTTAGGGGCCTCATTCCATGCCACACCTGATAAGAATTACTTTCATGACTATGTTCAAGGAGAATTTGGATGAGTTCGTTAGGGTGATGATAAACCCTGTAAAATTGTTAGAATGGGTAAGATTCTTGTAAAACAGCAGAATGGAAACCAATGGCTACTAAAGGAGGTAAGGCATGTTCTAGATCTAAAGAAAAATCTGATTTCAACAGGGTAGTTAGGTGGTGAAGGTTGTGTGACAAATTTCATAGATAAAGCTTGGAAGGTCACCAAAGGAGCCCTGGTAATAGCAAAAGGCGAAAAGGTTGGTACATTGTATTTATGCAATGGTATTTCTAACTCTGTTAATGCTTTAACTTCCAAAGGCGCAGATGCAGCATTATGGCATCATAGGCTTGGACACATGAGTGAAAAGGGGATGAAGATTCTTCACTCAAGGAATTTGTTGCCGGGTTTGAAGAATTTTGATTTGGATTTTTGTGAGAATTGCATTTATGGAAAACAGAAGAGAGTCAGATTTCTTAGAGTTGGGAAAGAAAAGAAGAGTGAAAATTTAGAGCTTGTGCATATAGATGTATGGGGACCTACTCAAGTATCATCTCTCAGTGGCTCTCGTTATTATGTTACTTTTATTGATGATGCAACTAGAAAAACTTGGATTTATTGTATTAAGGATAAATCTGATGTATTTGATACTTTCAAGAAATGGAAAGCTTTGGTTGAGATTGAGACAGGAAAGAAATTGAAGTGTCTTAGATCAGACAATGGAGGTGAATATTGAAGCAAAGAGTTTGATAGGTACTGTTCAGAGCATGGAATTCGCAGAGAGAAGACAGTTCCAAGAACACCACAAGAAAATGGTGTGTCAGAAAGGATGAACAAAACAATCATGGAGCGTGCACGGTGCATGAGATTGCATGCAGGATTGCCTTTACAGTTTTGGGCAGATGCTGTAGATACTATTGTTTATCTAATAAACAGAGGGCCTTCAAGTTCCTTGGATGGTTGTGTTCCAGAGGAAGCATGGATAGGCAAAAAGGTAAACTACTCTTTTTTAAAGCCTTTTGGTTGTGAGGCCTTTGTCCATATTGATAAAGAAAATAGAACAAAGCTTGAGGAAAAGTCAAACAAATGTACCTTTATTGGATATGGTGTTAATGATTTTGGTTATTGCTTATATGATTACGAAAATCACAAAATCATTAGAAGCAAAGATGTAATATTCAATGAAAAGGTCTTGTATAAGAATCAGTTGCAGGAAAAGAAACATGAAAAAGAAAACAAGGAATACGCAGTTCTTGATGAAATCACTGAAAAAGTAAAGGTGCCTGAAAATAATAATAATCAATAACCACAACAGCAACAACCACCACAACAACAACAGACACCCCAAACACCTGAAAGTGGTGTTAGAAGATCTACCAGGATAAGTAGACCCCCTGAACGATACTCTCCTTTATTATATTATTTATTGTTGACTGATTCTGGTGAACCCGAATGTTATGAAGAAGTAATGCAGGTTGAAAGCAGGAAGAAGTGGGAGGTAGCCATGGAAGAAGAGATGGACTCCTTAATGCATAACCAGACTTGGGACTTAGTTAGGTTGCCTGCAGGAAAAACTACATTGAA
>APFE031184817.1:11530-52047 GCA_000404065.3 Pinus taeda | reverse complement strand
AAAATGATGGCAGCTATATTATATTGTTATTGTATGTAGATGACATGCTTGTTGCAGGGTCTAACATGCAGGAAATAAATGTGCTCAAAACAAAATTGGCAAATTCATTTACAATGAAGGATTTGGGAGCTGCAAAACAAATCCTTGGTACGAGAATCACTAGAGACAGGAAAAATCACAAATTAACATTGTCTCAGAATGAGTACATACAAAAGGTGTTGAAAATATTTAATCTGCACAATGCAAAACCAGTTAGTACACCTTTTGCTAGCCATTTCAAACTTAGTAACGAAATGTTCCCAAAGACCCAAGAAGACATGGATTATATGTCTAAAGATCCATATGCATCAATAGTTGGAAGCTTAATGTATGCAATGGTCTACACAAGGCCTGATATTGCAGATGTAGTGGGATTTGTAAGAAGTTACATGAACAATCCAGTAAAGGAACATTGGATGGCAGTGAAATGGATTCTCAGATATTTGAAAGGTACCACAATTCAAACATTATGCTTTGGTGGTTCAAACATTTATCTATAGGGATATGTTGATGTAGATATGGCAGGTGACACAGATAATAGAAGGAGCACTACATGATATGTATTTACTACAGGTGGTACAACTGTCAGTTGGGTTTCAAAAATAAAAAGTGTTGTTGCACTTTCAACAATAGAAGCAGAGTATGTTGCTGCTACAGAGGCTAGTAAAGAAATGATTTGGTTACAAAGGTTTATGGGTCAATTGGGTAAGGAGCATGATATGGGCACATTATATAGTGATAGCCAAAGTGCCATTCATCTTGCAAAGAACTCAGCATTTCATTCCAGGACTAAACACATACAGCTCAAGTACCATTTCATATGATCAGTGTTGGAAGATGGAGAGTTGAAGCTGGAAAAGATACACACTAGCTAGAATCCTACAAATATGCTAACAAAAGTTGTAACCAGGGAGAAATTGAGAATATGCTCAGTTTTTATTGGCCTTCAAGGATGACGATGAAGATGAGAAACAACCAGGTCCAAAGAGGAGTCATTGTCTAGCAAATGAAGGAGTGGTGGAGTTGCTACAATCATTATCCAAGTGGGAGATTGTTGAGTATGGAGCATGATTATTTAGAGGTCTTTGTTTCAGCTGGATGTATACCCCAAGAATTTTATACACCTCTCCATGCGAGGGGGGTGCAGGGGGGACTTGTCCCCCCCACGGGGGTTGATCCCCCCCGGCTGGGGGGTCTGGAGGCTAGCGGTCCCCCGGCGGGGGTTTCGGGGGCAGCACCCCCAAAGCTAAAAAATAGATGTAAAATTGCCTTGTAAAAGTATAGTAATTTCTAGTAAATCTGGGTCATTCATTAGGAAGATGATATGATAGTAGAACTTATGTTTAGTTTAGGGTTTTTTCCCTAGAAGGCAACCCCTCTCTTTGTATGAGGGCATTGTATTTGAGGTTGTGGAATAGATGTGTATTCTCCGAGCGAGGAGAAAAGAGGTGAGACTGTGAGATTAAATAGAAGATATTATAGTAGATCTACTGTAAGTTGTGTATCTTCATTTTGCTGGATAATAGAAAGGAAGGACTCGCTGTTCGGGGTGGACGTAGCCAAAACTAGGTGAACCACGTATATCTGTGTCTCTCTTGTTTTATGCGTTTCTTGTGTTTATATTCTGCAATATTTTATGTGTTCCATTGCTCCGTAATATAAAATTTTCTAACAATACTAAGGGTAGTGAGGGTAGTTGTTGCCTCCCTTTCCAAAGTCTCAGGGGACCGTTCGCCTTGTTCTGCCTTGTTTTGCCTCTTTTTCTCCTCCTCCTCTCTCTCTTTCTATCTCTTTTTGCTCTGTTTCTTTAGCTTTCTCCTCCTCTATTTCAGTTCCTTCCTCCTTCCTTCCTTGTTATGCTAAGTCATCAATGGCTTCACCTTCTACCCCTTGCTGCTCTTCCTCTTCACTGCCAGTAGGATTGACATCATAGATTAGGGCCTTTATGTAATCCTTAGTTGTCGTGTTCCAAAATACTTCCCATGCTATAGGGAGTGTAAATGTATGGAGGGATTCTTCCACTAAGATTTTTATTAACCCATAGTGAGCTAGCTACTCTGAATTACCTTCTTGAACCTTAGTGCTGGAGTCAATGAGGGACTGCAGGAGGAAGTAGGGGATACTGAGCTTCTGAGGTGCTAGAGTATCCATGCCATACCTTAATTCATGGAGGATTATAAAGTGATAACCATAGACAATGTTGTACCTCCCCTCACAGAAAATGTATTGATTATTTGATAGCTATCCTCATCCTAAGGATATGGTATGCTAGCCTTTCTAATGTCATTTTTATCCTCTATAGGGATTTCATTGTTTTGGAAAAAGTTTTTCTTAGCAGCCTGGCCAATTGGTTTCTCATCCTTACTCCAAGGAAGCCCAAGAGGAAGGGTAGTGACCCTACTGATAAATGTAGGGGTTATCTCCATGGAAAGACCTCTAAAGGTGACAATGGCATGAGTTCTTGTGTGGGGTACTAGAGAGAGAGCAAACTTTTGGGCAATTTCCTCATCAAACCCTCAGAAATTCTCAAAGAAATTCATCCAATTTTCCCTTGTGAAGATGTCCACCACTTGTGGATGTGCATGGAGCCTAGTGGAGTTAGTGAGCTCCTTTCTCATAAACCCTCCTATCATTTTGTTTATACTCTTTTGGGAAACCAAATATGGAGATGGAGACAACAAATTTTGAGAAAAACAAAGAAACAGAGGATATTTATTTTTTATTTTTTATTTTATTTTAAATAAGCATAATTTTTTTTATGTATTTTCTCCTCTCTTAAAGACTTATTTCCTCCTCAAATTTAAACCATTACTTCCATATATTGATATTCAATAGGGGGCATGCATGAACCATACCTCTTCAGGCTGAGAATTGTGCAAAAAATTGAGTTTTCTCTGTTCAAAACAATTCATTGCCTCTCCCATAGAAGCCCGTTGTCCCTCCTATAGAATTCCTATAGGTGCTCTTGTAGAACTTGTAGGTGCTCCTGTAGAAAATGCCAAGGGAAGGAATATGGGAGAGATCGATGGAGGATGATGGTTATGAGGTTGTGGATGCACAAGGAGACTGGTGTAACTGAGTTACGAGGAGAGAATGAAGGAAAATGTGGTGAGAGTGCTCGGGGAGGAGTACTTATTACCCTTTATGGATATCTCCGGTGATGAGGGGTGAGCTGGCAAGGTATACGTTGGCCATATTTAGACCATCGGTCCCCACCTACTTGGTCAGCATGGATTCTACTCGTAATCATCACCCATCATTGCATCGGAGTTCACACTTCCTCCACTACCTGTCCTTGGCATCTTGTGTTGGAGTTGACTATGCACACATGTGGGTGACATCTCGGATGAGTGGAGTCAACTAGATGAAGGTGGCCAAGTTAACTGGCCATATTTCCCTCATTCAACCTCAACCATCTTGTTTCTTTTTCATGATTTCTAATTACACAAATGCAAACAAAGGAGTGATTTAGTTACTTACCTGTGATCCGAATGTATTTGTTGTGAGGTGTTGTGGCTCTCTCTCTGCTGCATGCCTTCATTTCTTTTGATGCATGCTATCTACTTGTTGATGTGTGGCTGTGTCTTATGCAGGTTCTACTCTAGCTGGGTCTGAGCTTCAGGTGCCTTCTCAACCTTCATGTGTGCATTCTCTTGCTGTTGGTGCTGGATTTTGATGGGTTCAACTGCTACAGGAATTCCTATAAGAGCTCTTGTAGCAGTTTCTCCCCTTGAAAATTTAGCTTCTTTATGTGCTTGGAGCTTGGAGGATGATGCCATAGGTGTAGATAGAGATGGAGAGGTAGTAAGTAGGCTTCAGGTTAGGTGGATGGTGCGGCTTCCTCTCTTATTTTTTTTTTTTTCATTTCCTGAAAAATTGTTTTTTCCTGTGTTTTTCTTGGACAGGAAGAAGAATGATTCTTGGGGTGTGATGCAGGCTTGGAAATGATGGCAAGGAGGTTTTAAGACTATAGGAGGGTTTATAGGTTCTTCATGAAGCTTCCTTGTCCCTCTAATTGCCTTTTATATTCATTTCTGGCTCTCTATAATTCCTACTAGAGCCTCCTATAGAAAACACAGCTTTTGAAAAAGAAGCACAATGGTGAAAGAAATGCCAAAAATGATGAAGAAAAGCATGGAGAAGGTAGGATAGGTACTAGTGTGGATGTCAGGGTTCCCTTAGCACATTCTTCTACTTCTTGTAGTCCTCTTGCAAACTTACAATGGGAATGAAAATTAATTTTTCTTTTTCCCTTTTTTTTTTTGAAAACAACTAGGGTGCCTCAGGGAGGTTTTCACCTTAATTGCCTACCCTGGGGACCTCCAAGGGAGGTTTTCACCCAAGAATCTTATTCTTTTTCTCCTTTTTTTTTGACATCAATGGGATGCCTCAGAAGAGGTTTTCAACCCAATGATGGGACTCAAGCACCTCATGGAGGTTTTCACATGAGTCCTTATTTTTTTATTTCTCGTTTTCCTTTTCTTTAGTGAGTGGGTGAAGTGGAGGCTAAGACATGCTCCACTACCATCACTGTCTTATTCAAATCTGCAACAAACTCTTGCTTGGAGAGGGGTTTCTTGTAGACTTTCAATCGATGTCCATTGACAAGCATGGGGATGGCTTCATCATCAATGGTTCTGATCAAAACTGAACAATTGTCATTGCATTTCTCCACAGTGTAGGGTCCTATCCATCTTGTCCTTAGCTTGCCTTTGAAATCATTGTATCTTGAATCAGAGGGTAGTTCCCAATCTCCCTCTTGGAATTGCTTCTCCTTGATATTTTTTTCATGCCATATCTTTCTCTGAAGCTGAACTACCTTTGTATGGAGAAGGGCCTGCTATCTATGCTCATCCAATCGATTGAATTGAAGTAATCTTTCTTTCTGTGCATGGCTGAGGTCTAGGTCTAGCTAAGCTACCATTCTTAGGGTATTGAACTCAAATTCTATCAATAGCAAAGCCTTCTTCCCATAGACTATTTCATAGGGTGTGAACCCTGTGGTGGTCTTCCATGTTGTGTTGTAGGCCCAAGTGGCCTCAACTAATCTGTCCACCCAGTCTTTTCTACTGCTGCTCACTACCTTGGTTAGGATCCCTTCCAATGCTCTATTAGTGACCTCCACCTGCCCATTGGCTTGTGGATGGTAAGGGGTGGAAGTCTTGTGCTTGATTCTATGATGTGTGAGCAGGTCTTCAATCAAATTGGAAGTAAACTAATTGCCTTAATCTGTGACCAACTCTCTTGAATACCCAAACTTGTAGAATATGTTTTCTCTCAAAAAATCGGCTAATTTTTCCTCTGTCACTGCTTTGATTGCTTTTGTCTCTGCCCACTTTGTCAGGTAATCAGCTTGCTTTGAAGGATGGCTGATAGGACCCACAAAGTCCATGCCCCACTTCTCAAATGGCTCAAAGGTTACTTGGGGTTGCACGGGCATCTCATCCTTTGGAGTAGGTTTCCCCATCCCTCTCACACCATTCACACTGGCTAGTATATCTCCTCACATCCTGATGAAGAGTGGGCTAGTAGTAGCCTGCTTGCAGTATCTTGAAGGCAATTCTTTTTGCTAAAAAATGACCTCCACAAGGCCCATGATGATAGGTCAGGAGGATGTCAAAGACTTCCTCCTCTCTGACACATCTTCTCAAGATCTAATCTGGGCCAAGTTTGAAGAGATTGCCCCCAATCTAGGTGAAAGGGGTACTTTTCCTTACTATCTTGCTCTTCTCTTTTCAGGATAGGTGTGGTGGGAACTGTGTTGAAACCAAGTAGTTTTCTATATCAACAAACCATGGAGAGAGGACTGAGATAGCAAATAGATTTTCATCTGGCATTTGGTCATCCACCATTCCTTCTTCACCTGCAGGCAAATTTACTATAGACAAAAAGTCAGCAAAAACATTTTCTTTACGAGGCTTATCAATAATGGTCCAATCAAACTGCTATAGTGAAATAAACCATCTAATAATGTGAGAATTTACATTTGGTTTGTTCATTAAATATCTAATTACACCATGATCAGTGTGCACAAAGTTTTGATAGCCTGTGATATAATGTCTAAATTTTTTTAAGGAATGCACGAAATCTAGGAGTTCCTTCTCAGTCACTGTATAATTTAACTCTGCCTTTGAAAAGTTTTTTCTTATAAAGTATATGGCATAAGGTAACTTTTCATCAATTTGTCCTAAGGCTACTCTTATTGCTTTGTTCAAGGCATTTGTGTGAATGTGCAAAGGTAGGGCCCAATTTGGGCCTCTGAGAATTAGGGCAATCACTAGCTTGCTCTTCAAGGTATCTAAGGCGTCTTGACAGTTTTCCAACCATATGAACTCAACATATTTTCCTAAGAGGCCAAACAAAGGAGACGTTAGCTTGCTGAAATATTTCATGAATCTTCTATAATATTTGGCTAAGCCTAGGAATCTTCTGACATCTCTCACCTTCTGAGGAGGTGGGACCCTTTGGATGATGGCAATTTTGTTGGGGTCCAGCTACAATCGTTGTTGAGATATTGCATGACCTATCATGGTCCCTTTAGTCATCCAAAACTCACATTTTTCTAGACTGAGGGACAGGTTCATCTCAGTACAATTATCTATAACTTTTCGTAGGTTAGATAAAGCTTCCTAAAAGTCAAAACTGTAAGGAATAAAATCATTTGTGTATATTTCTACTGCATCATGAACCAGTTTAGAAAATATACTCAATACCACTCTTTGGAAAGTGGCTGGAGCATTGTACAAACCAAAAGGAAGGACTCGACATGCAAAGGTACCCCAAGGACAATTGAAAGTGGTCTTATCTTGGTCTTTTGGGCTCATTTGAATTTGATTGTACCCACTAAACCCATCTAGGAAAGAGAAAAACTTTTTCCCTGCCAGACCATGTAACACTTGATCTATGAAAGGTGAAGGAAAATGGTCCTTTTTAGTGGCTTTGTTCAATTTCCAATAGTCAACACAGATTCTCCACTTACCATTTTTCTTTGGAACTAGCACCATAGGAGAGACCCATTCACTATTAGAGACGGGATAGATGAATCCTGCATCAAGCAATTTTTGTAATTCTTCCTTAACAATATCTTTAAGTGTTGGATTCATCCTCCTTTGAGGTTGCTTGACTGGCTTGCAATCTTCCTTGATGTAGATATGATGAGTACATACTGAAGGGTTCACTCCCTTCATTTCCTTATAACTCTAGGTGAAGGCATCTAGATGTTTTCTCAACAGGTTGCATAGCTCCTTCTCCTGGGAAGTAGATAGGGATGGATTGATTTTCAATGTTCTCTCTAGGTCGAACTCTATATTTTTGACATGGGGAGGAGTAGGACCGGCCACATATAGATCATTTGAGGGGTTGTTTTGGGTTTCTCTTACTATGTCTTCTAATGGTGATATATTGGGAGGTGGATTTTGAATCAAATTTTTGATCATTTCATCCTCATCTCGTGGTTTTCCCCCATGATGGTTTCTAATGTACAAAGTGGTGTGGAATAGACTTCATCCTCATCTTCCTCCTCCAACAAGAGAGGTAGATCATGTTCTAGCAAGGGTTGGGCAGGAGGGTATAGGATTAACTACTTGGACATGTGCCCATTCTTTATGGTCATGTTCCCAGCTTGATAGTTGATGTAGGCATCGACGGTAGCCAACTAGGGTATTCCTAGAATGAAAGGATATTCAGTGAGATTTGCCTTTTGCTGGAGAACTAAGAAGTCAGCAAGGTACTCCAAATAATCAATAGAGACCATCATATCTTCCACAATCCCCTCAGGGGTCATTGCGGAGCGGTCTGTTAGCTGTAGCACTGTTGTGGTCTTCCTCAAGGAGCCCTGGAGGTTGAGTTTGAGCATTGTGTCCTTTGTCATCACATTAATGGAAGCTCCCAGATCAATCAAGGTATGTGGGATCATTGTGCCATTGATGTGGACATTAACTACTGGGCTTCTAGGGTCCAAATATTTTGGATAGATTACATGCCCCAACATCAGGTCGGATAGTTGTCCTATGACATTGTTTGTTGGGGCATCTCTCTTACGCCTTCTTGGATGCCTAAAGCACTTCTCTTTGAGAAACCTATTGTAGATAGGTACATATTTTATGGCTTGGAGAAGTGGTATCTTTACACATAAATGTTTCAATTCTCCTAGGAGTTCAATCTCTTCTGAGGTAGGCTAGACTATTACGGATAGTCTCTCAAGAAAGGGTGGATTTAATTTAGGTTTGCTTTCCTCTTTATCTTCATCAACCTCCCTGGGTGGAGGCTAGCTATATGGGAGAACTTTCCCAGATCGCAAGTTGATTTCTTGAATCTCCACAACATAAATTGGGCATGATGGTTCCCTACTATACACTTGCTGAGCTTGTCTGTTGTTTAGGTTCAGATTTGGTTGGGTAGGAATTTTGGGTTTCCTTGGTGAAGTAGAAGGTAATGGTTGTGGTTGGGCAAGTGGTGGAGGCATAAGCATGGGAAGGGAGTTGTATTGGAGCCTCCACCCCTATGAGATGCATTCCACTGAGGCTGCGACTGAGCATAAGATTGAAATGAATGGGTGGCTGGTTGGGCATGATATTGAGATGTGAAGGACCAAGGAGGTGGTGTGGACCAGTTAGGATGAGCAGGGGGACCCCAAGAAGGTATGAAGTGTCCTTGGTTGGGGTTGTAGTATGCCTGAGATGTCCCATGCATCCATGCTAGCCGGACTGATTTCTTGCATTTTTCTGGACGCTTGGGTGTGCTAGTGGCATGTTTACATTTTTCTGGACGCTCGGGTGTGCTGGTGGCATGTTTACATTTTGGGGATGGTGTGGTCAATCCTCCATTTATCATGGCAATTAGCGCTTCCCAGTTGCTCTGTTGCTAGGTAAGGCTATGGCTGACTATTAGCCGAATCAATCCATGATGACTAACAATTGACTCTACATGCTGTGCCTTTTTTATGCTCCGTGCAACGTCATGAAGTAATGAATTAAAAAATACAGGTAAATTTATAGAGCATTTTTGTTTTAGCACAGCTAAGAGTTTAAGATGTCGTGGTATTACCACGTCTTTTCTGCCTTCAAAGATGATGTAGCTTTGAATGATCTTCGCCAATTCCACCCACGGATCTCCTAGTGCTGCTGGCAGAACCCCCTTTCCTGTAATTGTCAGGCTCTGGCCTTCGTCCTGGAAGATTTCTATAATCGTCTACAATCTCTCCTTCTTTAACGTCCATACAGGTCCAGCGACTGGCAGTCCCAAGACTTCTGCGATTATGTCGTCGGTGATTGCTATGCATCTCCCCCTCACTGTGGAGTGATCCTCTTGCAAGTTCTACAAGAATTCAATTGCCACAGTCTCGTTAGACTCCTGCAAGCAGTTGAGATAGGTCAACCACCCTGCTCTTGCCAGGATTTCCCGGGCAACAATATGGACTGTTAACACCTGCGGTTCTCTTCGAATCGATCTTCCTCCCATGCTTATTGTTTCACTGTAAACTCTCAATGGAACGACAACTGTTCATGCTGTTAAAGCATAGAGAGGCTGGAAAATGCAAGACTCACTCAAAATCTAATGTTGTACAATATACAATGGAAATGGCTTATGAACAGCAAGTCAGGCAGAAAAAATAAAAAAATAGTATACCATTGAGCCGTGCTATACCCCAGTACACAGCTTCCCGAATAGTAATCTGACACGTAATCCAAGGAATGAAGAGGTTAACCTCCCCCCCCCGCAATGTGATAGGCCATCCCGACCATCAAATAAAGGAGCGGTGCCTGTTCTGAAACAGTGTCCTTAAGGAACAACATATGGCAATATGCCATGTTTACAAAAGTCACAAATTACCGAAATCGAGGCGTAGAGTTGGGTCGCTTAATACATAAGAGACTGCGGTGATATGATGCGAGGCTGGGGATAGGATGTCT
Source organism: Pinus taeda (assembly GCA_000404065.3). NCBI lineage: Eukaryota > Viridiplantae > Streptophyta > Pinopsida > Pinales > Pinaceae > Pinus > Pinus taeda. The sequence goes on along the minus strand of APFE031184817.1, from coordinate 42,097 downwards.
ACCGTGGATAGAGAGTCTCATGCGGTCATTGTCAATTGTTCTGTCATGATTGGTGATAATATATATTCATGCATTGTATGGTTTTGGGAAATAATATATAATTGATTACTAAGGCATAAGAAACAGAAGGGTGCTAATAAATACCTATTGGTGTAAATAATATGACTTCAATACCATTAACAATGCTCTACTGCCAACAGGTGTCCATAACCTTGGCAGAGTTATTTATTTCACCCATGGAACCATGATCCTTTGTGTATACTTAGGAAATGTTGCGTAATGTCAAAATGTAGGCCATTATGCTAGCTTGGTGACCAGTTAGCCATAATGCCATTCACAAGGAAGGAGTGAAAGGTGGGCAAGCCAGCTCGTGATGAGACCTCTTGTTCCAAGGGTTCTTTATTTGATATACCTTTTGGACCATATCCCTGGTGTGATGGCCATAGTGGGAATGCCACTTCGCTTTCATCCTCATGATCATGGTAGGCTGGCTCTTGATGAGACCCCCTGTCCTACATTTGACAACTTATAATTCATGTTTGCTCTTTTTTCTTTCCTTTTCATCCAGTACTTTCCCTATTTATACACAAAGGGTGGTTCAACACTCCTTAAGAGTAGGAATGGTGGAAGAAGTCTTAACATCCCAATAGGAAGATATAAACCCTTTTCTCTTATTCCTGAATAATAATCAAAGAGGATTAAAAGGAACCAACATGATAAAGATAACCAATCAGAGTAGAATTAGTAGAACAATGACATCAAAAGATAATGAATAAGCGCGTCCTTCCTTCTGTCCTCTTACCAATTTAGAGCAATTTCTTATAAAGAAATCGATTTATGATTCACTGATTTCAGTATGTTGTGATTTTGTATCCATTGCATAAGTGCATAGCTGTATTCTAAAAGACTTGAAAGAACAGGAACAATAAGCATCCTTAATTTAGAACAGCGAAAAGAACAAGCTATTTCAAAGGGAGAGAAAAAGAGTGCAAGTGGTGTTCCTTTTGGAAGAAGGAACAAGAAAAGACCACAAATGTTGTTCCTTTGGAAAAGGAATAGCAGAAAATGTAAATGTCGTTCCTTTGAAAAAGGAACAACAAAGATGGAAAATGTTGTTCCTTTGGAAAAGGAACAGCAGAACACACAGATGTTGTTCCTTTGGAAAAGGAATAGCAGAAATCGAAAACGTTGTTCCCTTGAAAAAGGAACAACAAAACACACCCATGTCGTTCCTTTGAAAAAGGAACAACAGAAATCGAAAATGTTGTTCCTTTGGAAAAGGAACAACAAAACACACCAATGTCATTCCTTTGGAAAAGGAACAACATAAATTGAAAATGTTATTCCTTTGGAAAAGGAATAGCAAAACACACCAATGTCGTTCCTCTGGAAAAGGAACAACAGAAATCGAAAATGTCGTTCCTTTGGAAAAGGAACAACATAACACACCAATGACGTTCCTCTGAAAAAGGAACAACAGAAATCGAAAATGTTGTTCCTTTGGAAAAGGAGCAGTAAAGAAAACAAATGTTGTTCCTTTGAAAAAGGAACAACAGAAATAAAAAACATTGTTTCTTTTGGAAAAGAAACAACAAAACACACAAATGCCATTCCTTTGAAAAAGGAACAACAAAACTCGAAAATGTTGTTCCTCTGGAAAAGGAACAACAAAGCACACAGATGCCATTCCTTTGGAAAAGGAACAACATAAATAAAAAATGTTGTTCCTTTGGAAAAGGAACAAACGAACACACACATGTCATTCCTTTGGAAAAGGAACAGCAGAAATAAAAAATGTTGTTCTTTTGAGAAAAGGAACAACAAAAATAGTAACGGCAAAACGTTGATTCAAAAATATGTACAAAAATGATTCAACAAAAGAAAAGAAATTATGTACAAACTGTAAAAAGAAATAAATTTCTTAATGAGTTACAGGTGAGGAAGACTTCTCTCCCTCCCCCAAAATTTCCATATCAAAATCTCGTCATAGTTGCTGGCAGAAGGACTCCCGAGTGAGTGGTTTGCGATAAAGACGAACTCGGTGGCCATTTTCCTTGAAGGCATATCTAGAACCGTCAATAGTGACTAGAGTAAGGGTACCATTGTCATGTACCTTCTGGATTTCATATGGTCCCAACCAACGAGTCTGGAGTTTCCCGGGAAAGTCCTTAAACCTGGAGTCATACAAAAGAGCCCAGTTTCCTTCGTGGAAGACTTTATTTTTAATGAGAGCATCATGCCATTTAGCTCGCTGCTGCTGGATCAGAGCAGTGTTTTGAAGTGCAGAGAGCCTAATTTCATCCAGCTCATTGATCTGCTATAATCGATTAATCTGTGCCTCGGTTAGATCTAAGCCAACTTCGTGTGCTATTCGTAATGTTTGGATTTCGAATTCTATGGGGAGAACGGGTTGTTTTCCAAACACTAATTGATAAGGTGAGTGACCAGTGGTGCTTCTCCATGTTTTTCTATAAGCCCACAGTGCTTCAGGTAGTCTGGCAGCCCAACTACGTCTATGTGATGCAATGGTTTTCGTTAGGATTGCTTCTATTATTTTATTGCTGCTTTCTACCTACCCATTTTCCTGTGGGTGGTATGGAGTAGTGATTTTATGCTGGACATGATAGTTGTTGAGTGTTGCAGCTATTCTGTTCCCAGCAAACTGTGGTCCACCATCTGTAATTATCTCTCTTGGAAGGCCATAATGTGCAAATAGATGGAACATGAATTGTATGACAGAGTCCTCTATAGCTCTTGGCAATGCCTCTCCTTCAACCCACTTGGTGACATATTCTATTGCCACCAAAATATATGTTTTCTGGTTTGATGATGGGTTAATTCGTCCAAAAAAATCAAGAGCCCATCGCTCGAATGGTTCGATGACTAGTTGTGGTTTTAAAGGCATCTCATCAGACTGACCAGGGTGTCTTGCTCTCTGGCAACTGTCACAGGCTTGGACAAATTTATTTGCATCTTTGAAAATCGTGGGCCAATAATACCCTGTTTGTAGCACTTTATGTCTAGTTCTGCGATCGGTGAAATTTCCACCACATGGTCCGTCATGGCAGGCTTTTAAAATGTCAAAGATTTCATCGTCTCGAATGCATCTCCTGATATGCATGTCTGCCCCTGTGTAGAACAAATAGCCCCCAATCCAAGAAAATCGAGTACTCCACTGAACAATCTGGTTCTGCTCATTAAGGGTTAGATGTTTTGGTAATTTACCTACTGCTAGGTAATTGGAAACATCAGCATACTAGGGTGTTTGAACAGCCACAGTAAACAGATGCTCGTCCGGAAATTGATCTCCAACTGCTGCTGCATCAATTGGCTTTGGCATTCTTGAGAGACAATCGGCTACAGGATTTTCTTTTCTAGGTCTATCCTTGATTGTAATATCAAATTCCTGCAATAAAATCAGCCATCTAGTTATTCTGCCATTTGTGATAGGCTTGTTTGCTAAATATTTTATGGTAGAATGATCTGTGTACAAGATAACAGGATATCCAGTAATGTAATGTCTGAACTTATTGACAGCATGTATTACTGCTAGAAATTCTTTTTCAGTAATAATGTAGTTTAATTCAGCAGGGGATAAATTTTTGCTGATGTAATAAATTCCATATGGTTTTTTATCCTTTTCCTGCCCAAGGATTGCTCCAATGGCTGTAGCTGAGGCATCAGATGATATCTGAAATGGCAAATCCCAATTTGGTCCTCGAAGGACTGGGGCTATGGATACGAGCTTCTTCAGATCCTTGAAAGCATGTTCACATTTTTCTGTCCAAAGAAAATCAATGTTACCAGTTAGTGCATACAAAGGTGCAGCGATATGTGAATAATGTTCTATAAATCTCCTGTAATAACTAGAAAATCCAAGAAAACTGCGTACCTCTATTTGAGTGGTAGGAGTGGGAATAAGCAAAAGTATTTGGATTTTGGCTGGGTCTACCTGAATGCCAGCTGCTGAAATATAGTGTCCTAGGATAAGTCCTTCCGTCATCATCATATAACATTTTTCATGGCTTAAACAAAGCCTGGTAGCAATGCAGCGTTGTAGGACTTTTTCTAGTGTATCCAGTGCTGGGCCGAAATCATCTCTGTATGGTGTAAAGTCATCCATGTATACTACAAGTCCTTCATTTATTAAGTCTGCAAAAATGCTAAGGATAGCCCTTTGGAATGTGGCAGGAGCATTGCATAAGCCAAAAGGTAAAACTCGGTAGGAAAATGTTCCCCAAGGACAAGTAAAAGTAGTTTTGTCTTGGTCTTTAGGGACAATCTGAATCTGATTGTATCCACTAAAGCCGTCTAGGAAAGAAAAGAATTTCTTTCCTGCCAAAGTGTCTAATACTTGGTCGATGAATGGGAGAGGGAAGTGGTCTTTTTGTGTTGCTTTATTTAGCTCCTTGTAGTCCACACAGATTCTCCATTTCCCATTCTTTTTTGGTACCGCCACAAGCAGAGAGACCCATTTACTATCAGAGATAGGATAAACGAAATTGACATCTAAAAGTTTTTGAAGTTCAGCTTTTACCACATCTTTTAGATGAGGATTTAGTCTCCTTTGAGGCTGACGAACAAGTCTTGCATGTTTTTCTATGTAAATGTGGTGTGTACATAACTGGGGGTCAATTCCTTTCATATCAGGGTAGTCCCATGCAAATGCTTCTTTATATTTCCTTAACACATGGATGAGTTTCATTTCTTGTTCAGATGTGAGGTTGGCATCAATGTTTAAGGTTTTCCCCGATTCAATTTCCACAATTTTACTATTTGCAACAAAGGTAACAAGTATTGGATTATCATGTGTATCTTTAAGAGGATCTTCTTCTAATTCACTCTCAAATGTTGCTTTATCATGTGACATTGTGTGCGGGATGTGAATTCATTTTTACTAATGAAATTATTAATGGCATCATCTTCTGTTTAGTCTTTGAAATCAAGTGCCTATTGTATAGTTAATGGAGATCTAATGTTATCAGTAAGGTATGATACAGGGTGCCTATTAGTTTTGACTATTGTGACACTTGGCTGTGTTGGAGGATATAGAACTAAGTTCTTGATATCTGCTCCTCTGGTTATGATCATATTTCCTTGCCGACAGCCAATATAAGCATCGACAGTGGCACGCTAAGGTCTACCTAAAATCAGTGGATGTCCATCAAGTCGGGTTTTGGGATTTATTATCAGAAAATTGGTTGGATATTCCCAGGAGTCAACAAAGACCATGACATCATGTAGTGTGCCCTCTGGCCTAACCATAGATCGGTCACCCAGTTCTAGCAAGGTAGAGGTGGGTTCTACAGATGTAATGCCTAGATTTTGGCAAGTAGTGGTTGTTAAGATATTGATTGTAGCTCCTAGATCAACTAAGGCATTGGAAAGGGTCTGACCATAAATTTGGACAGTTACTATTGAATTTCCTGGGTCTTCATATTTAATGGGTGTTTCTTTTCTTGATAATAAGTCAGATAGAGTGCCAACTACTTGGACTCTTGGATTATTTGTTATATTCCTCCTTGGTTTCTTTATGCACAATTCTTTGATAGTTTTTGCGTATATCGAGATGTCTCCCAGAATGTCAAAATCAGGATATTGTATAGGTCAAGGTATGACTAATCGTTCTGGGAATGGGGGAGAGGATGTGGTTGCTTGATTATGAGTTTGTTGTTTATTCACATCCTCTTCTTGTGACAGATGTTCTCTGGGTAACTGATTTTCAACCTGAACTGTCTTATCTCCCTTGGTTTCAATAATACGCCCAGATCTTAACTGAAGATCATTAAACTCCCTCAAATCGGCTCCTCCTTCTGGTGTTCCTATGATTTGGATAAATTGGACCGGTCTGTTATTAAGATTGGGGTTGGGTTGGGATGGGAGTTGTGGTCTCATATTAGACTGGGGATTTTGTTGTAAGGCTAGCAGTGTAGGTTGAGGGAGCGGAATGGTTCCTACTGGCTGGTGCATTGGTCTCTGCTAGTTTGTCTTCCAGGGTGAACTTTGTGAAGTAGAGGGAATCCATTTTGGTGGGTATGCATTACTTTGCCAATATGGTGGGGTATAAGGAAGATTCGGCCAACCAGATTGGCTTGCCTGATTCAGCCACAAGGTTGAGGAAGGAAATGACTGTGGTGACCAGTTTGGAAATGGGGGTTGAAATTGGCTTTGCCACATATTATATTGTTGAGCATTATACTGCGGAGGCTGAAAAGAAGTTGGGTCTCGAAACATACCATATTGTTGTGACTGCCACTGACGGCATTGGTTGAGCAAATACACCGATTCTGGCTCTTCTTCTGCTTCCTTATATATTTCTTTTAATCCAGGAAGTGAGGGACAACTTTCCGTAAGGTGATCTTTTGTGTAGATGGCACATGTTTGGACTGCATCCAGTGGATACTCCTTATGGCTATGCTTTTTCCTGCATCGGGGACAGAAGATTGCCAAATTCTGTTCTGCCTCCATTTGCTTCTGTTTGACCTACATAATATCAAGTTGTGTAGTTAGTGTCCCTAGTATATTAGTTTTAAAATTTTCCAATAAATTTCCAATTTCTACACGCATTACTCCTTCTGTCGAAATTTTATTATCTCTTACAAACCGATCATGTTCTGTCAGTTTTACTCTTGTGCTGCCTCTCAAGCTCTTGATACATAAATCAATAATGTCAGCAAAAATTTCTTGATAAATATCTCCTTTTCCCATAATGTTTAATATTTCAATCCACTGTTCCTTCATGCCCCTTATTAATGCTATTTTTAACACATTATCAGGTAAAGGCAGTGATGCATAAGGAGGTCTTTGTAGATTATACTAGAAATGTTCCACATACTCCTCTAATGTTTCGTTTGGTCTAGCTATCATCTGGAATATTTCATCCTTCAGTTCTCTAGACTTGCAATAGTCCTGATATTTTTTTAGAAAAGATTCTTTCATTTGATCCTAGTTATTTATAACCCTGCCACCTAATCCCATAAACCATCTTAAAGAAGCCCCTTTTAGTGTAGAGGGAAATAGTTTCAGTTTATGGGGGTCGGTGGTGTAATCATATCCCCTACACAATACATCAAATTCACATAAAAATGCATCCGGGTCTTCTGATGTAAGACCGTGGAATGTAGGGATATGTTGAAGAGGGATTGCTTTCATAGGCGCATTTGCTGGAGAATCCACTATGTGGTATTGTAATGTAGAGGTTTGGGTGTTTGGCTGGTTTTGAGCCATTGGGTCGAATATATGCCAATAAACTTCTGGAATATCTAGGAGGGTATTCCTAGGTTGAGAGGGAATGGCTTTAACAGGAATAGTTTTAATAGCACTTCCTCTATCTGGGATAATGAGAGTGCCTAATGTTTGAGGAGATTGAGTTTCTTCAAAGATGATTTTTGCAGCACTTCCCTTGTCTGGGTTGTTCAATGGCTGAGTTGTTTCAAGAGGAGATCTCGGTTCCTTGGTTTCCCCTATCTCTCCTCCTCCTTCACAAAGATTACTGCAATTCCCTTCCTGCAATAGTTCTAGAGTAGAATTTTCAATTTCTTGAAAGTCCTGCTCTTCAGTTTGACTATGCACCTCAAAAAAGGCTACAGATGGTGATCCTGTGGCCTGAAGGGAACTAGTAGGCTGTTTAGAAAGAACTTTCTTGGGTCATACTGAGGGCTAAGATTTTGCTTTCTTGTAGATTTCATCTATGAGGGTTGGTCGGCCAAGGGTCAATGGCGCCTTAGCTTTTTCTGGCTTGGGTAGAGGTTTGGAATTCTTTTCTGGCTTTTTTTGCTTAGTCATGCACACAAATTAACTACTAAATTCTATCCAAAACAAAACAACAACAAATCTATAGGAAAGCGGGCAGAGGAGCAGGGTTGTTACATGCTCCACATGTAGGTTCTTACCTTCCTTTTTCAAAACCCAATTCTTCTCTAGCAGGTTCATACACTACTATGAAAAAAGAACAAATGGCTACACTCTTTCCCCGACAATGACGCCAAAATGTGGAAGCTATAAAAAGGGTCTCTTTCACCTCTAATTACCTCACATTAATATGTCAATTCGAGAACGTTTTGTTATTTCAAAGAGTGTCTCAGTCTGAGGCTATCATTTGCCAGAGTAATGCTAGTAGCATAGTGTTTGAAAATACAAGAGTAAACGGGTGCTTGTTTTCAGCTAACTACTTCAAAAGATTAAACCACACATTCAGAAAACTAAGCAATTTATCAGTCAAGGGTTTTGTAGAAATAACTCATCCCTTTGGAAACTGATGCAAAAGGAAACCAAATAACTGATTGTGGATCTGGGAGCCAGACAGTAGATGTCAATGTTCACTACAGCCTGAGATCGTTCTTCACACCAAAATAACAAATGACAAGAAATGAAACGACAGATAAGAAATGGAACAACAATTAAGAAATAGAATAGCAGTCATGAAATGGAACAACAATTAAGAAATAGAACAACAAATCTGAAATGCAACAACAAATCTGAAATGGAATAGTAGTTAAGAAATAGAATAGCAACTAAGTCCAACAAGCAGTAACACCTTGGTCTATAAGATCAAATGCACTAATCGTAATCTACAAGAATCAAACGACAATTCTTCACTCTTAAGGGTAGATTGAATAACACACACAAATGGAACAACACTGGTTACTGATGAATTATAGAATAGCGCTTGAAAACCATATATACACACAACACACTTAAATAGTAATATGATCCAGTTATCACCTCAGTTAGAAAGAGTACGATTGCATTTCGAAATAGAACAACATTGTTTATAAATCCAACAATTGCAAAGAACATAACTTCCAAGATGAATTCCGTAATCTTAATGAACAAGTGCACAGCACAAAGGCTCTGTAATGGAACAAAAACAGTATTCTGTAAAGACTAGCAGTATTATATCAACACCTAAAGGAATAGTGATATGATGCAGAGTCAATACAATAGTTCTGTCTTTAGAAACCTTTATAAATTAAACATAACAAAGCATGTGATGTAAACTTACAAAACACATCAGATTACCAAATAACATCGATAAGCAAACCACGCAAAAACCAAACGTAATGGTACAAGAGCAAGTGTCCTCCAGGGCCGGGCCCTTAACCCCTAGGGGTACACCACTTGAAGTTATTCTAGACTCATAGATGAAATAGTAACTGAGTTTGTATTAATGCATAAAGTGAAATTACAATAGAGCAGTTCTTAACGAGACTCGATGATCAAAGTTTTGATATTAAAAGGAAATTACATAAACATAGCAACATCTAACTCTCTCTCGAGCTAACAATGCTGCCCCTTTTATAAGGGTGAAGGCGGAGATATCTAAGTGCAGAAATAGATAAAACAACAATCCCTTAGGATCAAGGATACTGAGGGATTCGCCGAACCGTTAGTCCTCAGTCATCTCTTTTCTTTCCTGCACTGAGCCGATATCTCCACTTCCTTTCTAGGGCTGATTCACTTTGATTTTCTTTGCCTTGTTTGCATACGGTCTCCCGTCAAAGGGACAACAATTAACCCGTCATTGTCCTTTCCTTTGGAATGGAAACTTCTCGTTTTTCCTTCTTCCTACGTAAGGAAATGACAATTGTCAGTGTTTTCATCTTGGATATTAATCTCACATGTTTTATTACAATTCTTTATCATTTTCCTAGTTCATGATGCAAAAGGTTTGTAAGTTCTAATAAAAAGATGATGAAATAATTATCAAAAACATACCTTCTTTAGTGCTCCACACCAGTCCCTTAAGATCCGAGGGATGCAAGGACAATCTCGATGATAGTGGTCTCCTTTGCAAATGACACATGGAGATTTAGGCTTGGACGGTGCAGTGTGTGGATTTTCGCTAGGCGATGCATCATTGCCCATTTTTGCCTTTGGCTCCTTCTTCTTCTTCTTTAGCTTCATCAGCTTTACCAAGTGAAGAGGAAGGAGGGGAGGAAGAAACAAGCAAAGAAGAAGGTTGAGGGGTAACTCTAGTTTCATCTAGTTGCTGACTTGATTGTTCAAGAATCGCGGTGGTTTGAACGACAGAGGTCGAGAAGAGCCATATTGGCAAGCAAATTGTCAGTCCTAGGAGGGACAATGTGGCCATATGAGGTGCACCAACATCTCCCCAAGAGGAGAAAGGACTAGGATTTCCCCCAAGGGGAAATCCTTGGTTGGTGGACTCCATTTTTCTCAACCTAAGACCAATGAGGGAACATTGACATTATTCCGATTAAAATAAATTTTAGACGCTTTGACACAACTTGCTTTTTCAATTTTTAAGAGTCGAGAAAAAGCAAAAGATGACTCTAGTCGCCTTCAATTTTTAATGAGCCTGAAGTGAAAAGTGCTCACATGGACATTTTTCTTTAAGGAGTCTGAAAAGGAACGAAAGAGACTACTCTGGAAATCTAGACAGAGGGATTACCAAACCAATCACAAAACTACAGAATACTTTTTATGGTACAACAATCTATCTTCCCAAATGTTGTGTTCAGTGCATTGCGATCGATAGGGAAGTAAACATGACTTCCTAAGGATAAAGGATATAGCCTATTGTGGTCTCCCAATATATACTCAATGGTACGTGGGAGAAAAAGTCCGTATTGACACTTTTCATATCAAAGAGGAGGAATCACCCAACCTACAATGAAAGCGATAGTTACCAGGCTTTATGACGCCGGAATACGTCTCTAGCCTAGACTTCTAAATGTTGTACATTAGGTTCCAAAGCATTTTTATGTTCATTGAATTTATTTTACAGTTGATATTCCTTAAGAAGTTTACCTTTAAGGTTCACTACATGATGTAGATATACAATTCCTAAAATTCAATCTAAGATGGTAAACAATTGTTTAATCTTCTTTTTGCAATGAAAATCCTAGCTACTAAGGAAAGAGAAATGAGATTCTTTTCAACATAGAGCAGAGAGCACACACTAGATGCACTGTCCTAAATCAAAATCAACAAGCAGTCTAAATGAACATGCATGTGCATGTATTTGTTCTCGCTTTCTTAATGTGTGAATGACAAAAAGAATGCTAAGTACAAATTTGAATTGTTCTAAGCGACAGTACTAACGACTTTCTTTTCAAAAAACGAAAGGAAGATAATGACGACACTTTGCGATTTTGAATTGAAATTTTTTTTTGACACATGAAAAAATACTAATTCAAATCGAATACAAGAGTAATGGTGTAATTGATCTCAAGAACAATAGGATTCTTTTCTTTGACTGAAAACGACACTTGCGACACTTTCAAATCAAAAGATGACAGCTTGATTACGCTACTTCTTTGTAAAGGAGAATCGTAAATGGTGAACAATACATAAAAAGAATTTAAAATTATTTGTACTATGGAGGTTGAATCATGCAAAGGAAGGGGGTTTCCACAGAGGTATACTGATTAGAGACAAAAAAACTCCTAAATAAAGCTGAAGAGAGTGAACAAAAAACCAAAATTTGGAAGCAGAAGAGGTCTTATCTGATCATCACACCTGTATCATAGGGAAAGTGCAATGCATCTCACCTACTGCACATGGGAGGTGTGATGCATCCAGATTCCCAAGAGGAGAAGGTGCGATGGTCCAGGGATGAGACTTCAACTTGGTTTTGGGTCACAATTTGCAGCTTAGTTCATGGATTTAAGCCGAGAAAATGATAGTCAGTAAATGCAAATCACAGGGGCTAATCTAATGAGGCTACTTGAGCCACCACCAAGGCAATTAGGTTGTTTGAAAATCAATTGTTCAGTTTATAAACAAAACCTGGAGATAGACTGAAGCATCATTGATCTACTTTGCACTTGCATAGCAAATGCAGTTCGAAGGCTAGCTGGCTTGACTTCAAGCTCCGTATATAAGTTTATAAAGCAAACAAATATAGACAAGAAAGCAAACTACTCGATCCCCAGTGGAGTCACCATTTTGTTATCGGGAAATGTAGTGTCTATGCAGAGCTACTAGTCCCACTAAGACGGGTAGCTATCTTAGAAACAAACAGATTAAAGTTAATTTCGCATTACTTTATGAGAAATAGACAGGAGAGGAGCAAAGAATACCAACCTCGATCTTTCACTTGGTTCTCTACTTGTTCCTTCTCCCCCTTTAACAGGTATTTGCCGCTCCTCCCTTGACCACTCTGCTTCAAAGAGTACCTGTAAAGTCAAAGAAGCATAATACCTTCAAAGTGCAGAGATCTATAATCGTAAACAATATAGGACCAGATATATATTGACCACATACATGCATATATTAGAAAACATACAAGGAAATGGAGGAAAAATTGAATAGCTTTATTGATATAGAGATTAGAAGAGAGGATTACAACCCATTGATCTGACCAAGTGTCATCCTCCCAGCATGAAAGGCCTTCTTCACCTCATGAAAAGCTTAGATCACCCAACACTATGATATTCCACCAGGAAACCAATAGCACTTCCTTACAAGATACAAGATTCCAACCTTTGGATCTATGGGATGAGGGATCCATATATAGATGATTGTAAGAGGGTGAGTCAACTTTTGGTATTTTGATTAGTGTCCTCTCTCTGATAGTTCTTGATTCCACTTGGAGATTGATGATCTCTTACTCATCCCTGGGTGAATTCAAAGAGGCAAGTGTCACAAGAGAAGTTTCTAGAAGATTCCATGATCATCCACCTTGCAAACTGTCTCTGCCATTTGTCTACTCTCGCCCATCGCACCCTACAAAAGGGCTTTCCAGTATGCATCACACCTTTTACACTGAGCAAGTGAGATGCATCGCACCCTCTACACTAGGCAGTCTATATGGTCCAGTTTTGACCAGTTTTGAGCAGTTTTCCATGGAGAACTTTTGAGAGATGATGTAATCAGCTGACCTTGCTCCTTTAGGGTGTGAAGCAACACTTTTAGGGACTTAGAATCCCTTGGTTTATGGACATGTATGATTGGGGTTGCAGTGCCCAAAAATGTCTATAACAACAAGTATGTATGAACCAAATCTAATGGATGTTTTTCTCTGTATGCAACTCCCTTTGGAAAAATTTCACGATGTTGCTTTCCCAAGATGAAACACTCAAAAGTACTAGAAGGTTCTTTGATGGGAGGTAATCCTCTAACAATCTATTTCTACTACAAAATTCTCAAACTAAAGAAATGCAATTTTCCAAATTGAAAGTGCCATAACCAGTAATCATTAGAACATGCAATTGTAAAAGAATTGACCTGATCACTGTAATTCATGATTAGAGGAAAGAGTATGGTCCTCATCATCTGTACCTTTTCTATCAACTAATTTCTTGGAGGCTTATCATATATAACACACTCTTGTCCCTAAAAAATAACCTTGTATCATTTTTGCATTAACTGACACCTATCAGATTATGTTTGAGACCAGGGACATAATATAGCTCTAAAATTGTCTTCGAGTCCCCCTAGTTGGTCATGATGTTGACCACTCCATTTCCATCTACATCCACAGTCTTGTCAGTGCCCAACATTACCTCTGTCTTCATAGACTAGTCCAGATTTGCAAACAAATTCTTGTTGCATGTCATGTGGTCACTACAACCACTATCTAATAGCCACACATTATCAGAAGGTTCATGCATCGTATGACAAGCTAGGAACATGGAGTCAGTATTCTCTGTTGTTACATTAGCTCTCTGCTTTCCTTGATTAGCTATGTTCTTCCTGCAATCATGGGTATAGTGACCAAATTTATTGCAATAATAACATCTTACCTTTGATTTGTCGACTCTTTGATTATTTTTGGAGCTTCTGTTATTGCTTCCACTTTCATGTTCTTGTTCTTCTTTATCATCTCTCTGAGTACCATGTCTTCCGCCTTGTCCTCTACCTCGATCTATGTCTGTTGAATAGATACCTGACTTTGGAAAGCGGTTTCTAAAGTGGAAACCTTATTTTTGTCTATCCTTGCCTCATGGGATAGAAGTGACCCCATCAAATCATCAACTGTCAGTGTTTCCAAATCCCTCGCCTCTTCTATGGCTTCTATTACAACGCCAAATTTGGTAGACAAAGGTCTGAGGACCTTCTCAACCATCTTTTGATCTTCTATGTCATCACCATAAATTTTTGACTAGTTTACGATAGTGAAAACTCGATTCATAAAAGAATTGATATCCTCTATTTCCTTCATCTGCAAATTTTCAAAATCTCTTCTAGTATTGTGCAACTTAACAATATTTACTTTGACCATACCTTTATAGTTTGTTGCCAAAGTCTCCCGTGCTGTCTTTGCTGAAGATGTGATCCCAATTTTCTGGACCACTGCTCGGTCCACTCCTTGCTCGATAAGCTCGAACGTTTGCACATTCTTCTTTTTGTCTTTCTTGCATTGTTCCCTCTATGCATTAGTGAGGGCTCGTTCTTTTGCTTCGTCTTTAGGTTCGTGAAATCCATTCATGACATAATCCCAAACATCATGAACCTTTAACGTGGTCTCCCTCTTAATGACCCACACATCTCAATCCTTCTGTGTAAATGGTGGAAACTGTGACCTTTCTTCAAAAAAATACTCTTGAAATAATAAAATTTTATGTTACTAAATAACTTTATAAACACTTTTCAAAATTCTTAAAAACAAATTTCCACCGCACCTTGTAAATAAACTCGCTTTTAATAACCCCAAATTTCAATCTTTTAATTAAAAACTTTATAAAAATAAACTTCTACAAATCCCTTTCAAGAAAAAAATTTTAAAATTATTTTCAAAAGCATTTAAAAAAAACCTTTATAATATTTTAACAAACCCCTTAATAGTTGTAATATGGTAACAAAACACTCCGAAAAAAAGGTTGTTACTTATTTAAAAAGGATGTCAAAAAACGGTAGTATCACTTAAAACAAAACATCGAGACCGTTTGATTTCCTGACCAAAAGTTTTTTAAACCTTTGATTATACGCGACCTTTTAAAGTTGTAAACGGGTTAGTGCACCTTTCAGACACAGGATTGCTGCGCTGTATTGGAGAGATTTTGAATTTCGAAGTTTACCCTAAATCACCGCACGTTTTACACTTCTAATGTATGCTAGTCGCACCTTAATTACGCGACAATTTTGTGATTTAAAAAGAAATCGTTGGTTTTCTTCTTTTAGCTCCGTTGGCTTAACGAATCTTGTATTTTTTGTCAGCTTCGTTAGGTTGGTTTAACTAATTTTGTATTTTTTTTTAGTTTTGATACTCATTTGTTGAAAAGGTAAAAGAAAAAATATAAAATTACAACTATACAATAACAAGAGTTTTTTTCTCGGCTCTGATACTAATTTGTTGAAAAAACAAAAGAAAAACACAAAATTACAATTATACAATTGATTACACAAATTTAATGATTATAATGAACGGGTAAGGAATATTTAACCTTTCTTTACAAACAACTCATTTAAAATAACTTTGACATGCACACTCTAAATTGTTCTTTATCCTCAATATGATTTAACTTGAACTCACAAACTTCATTAACTTAATACTCTCCAATTTTTATAACTAATAGCAATAATAATTTAAAAGGAATATTTAACCTTTCTCTACAAACAACTCACTTAAAATAACTTTGACATGCACACTCTAAATTGTTTTTATCCTCAATATGATTTAACTTGAACTCACAAACTTCATTAACTTAATACTCTCCAATTTTTATAATTAATAACAATAACAATTTAAAATGAAGTCATTAAGTCTAGAGGCTCATTTTATAACCAAACATGATGTGTAACCTTGTCAGTAGGTCATCAAAATTGAAATTTTGTTCATATTCCCCAAAATGAAATTTTAAAAAATCTAAAAATAAAAATACATTAATAGAATACTTATACAAAACATCCTCTCGCTCAATATTAAATAGTTTTAAATGAATCTAATTGGTAATTTAATCAAATTAATTATTTATATTATTTTTATTATAATGAAGTAGATATATTGAGATAAATATTGATATACCCATCTAAATTTATTAACTATTTAATTATATACAGTACCATACTATTTAGTTTTATGAAGTACCATTTTTATCATATATTATAATTCCACATATATATCCCCTAATACCTCCTTTTTAAAACCACTGAAATCTAACTTAACAGCTCGCAGCATACTATTTTTGTATTTTTTTTTGGCCTGAAATGAAGTGTGTTAGATGACAAATTTTTATTGTATTTTTTTAATTCTTATTTTTAAAAAATTTTATATGCACAAATTAATAATACTAATTTTATAGACTGAAAAGTTCTACTAAATGGTACAACAATTTAAATTGTAAAGACTCATAATTTTAAAATCACAATTTTTCCTATTTATAAAAATATATAATATATATTTTAAAATATTAAATAAAAAGTAAATTTAATTTTTGAAAAACTTACCCACCTGCAAATTACAAATTCCATATTATAATCAAATTTTAAACAAACTATATATTAAAAACTATTTAAAAACTCTTGATTATCAAACGTTACATTATTAGAAAAAAATATTCCAAATTATTAAATATAAATAATCCTTGTATTTTTATTTTCTAAAACATGGGAATCTTGAAATCCAAACACGTAACCTACAATAAAGTCTTGTGAAATTTCAAACCCAGAATTTCGTATTAAAAAACAGCTAAATTGAAATATTACACGCTTTTACAAAGAATCTGGTATGCACTTCTATGTGACGCCGTAGACGATAAAGAAATGAGTAGAGATGGTTTTAAATGTGATGGCGTGACCTTGATTTATAAGTCATGTACAACCCAACGGATAGAACCACCAGGGTGGATGCTATCAACACCCCGCGCCTAGAAAACGTTGAACTACAGGAAGCTGGAAACGGAATTCGTGTCACATCTGGAAATTTGTCACTTCGCCAAGTTGAACACTTTTCATCATCCTTCTTTTCTTCCTGTTTCTGAAGAATGTATCCTTTTACAATACGTCCAACACCATCTCCATTTCCTTCCTTCTCAACAATATGATGATCCTTTTTTGCTGCTTTTTCCTCATCTGCACTACCGCCCTCTTCTTTCTTTTCCTGTAGAGGACGTCTGATCTCCGGCAGGACTCCCGGCTTCGGTCCTCCATCTTCTTGCAGCTGCGGCCCGACGTCTGGCTTCGATTTCAATTGTATACATTCAGATCGCTGTGCAGAGGCCGTCTCTTCAGATACTGCCTGCGCATGAGTTGATGTTGGTAGCTCGCCAACGAACTCTTCGGCCTGCTGAGGCGCTTCTGGTTTTTCTTCTTGCAGCAATTCGTTTGATTTTTCCGCAGCTATAGTGAGTTTTTCTTTATCTTCACCCTGTGGAATCGCCTCTGGATGTCTTGCGCTCTGATCGTCCTGTGCAGGTGCAGCGCTCTCCTTCCTCAAATCTTGTTGCCCTGGGGGACTCGATCTGTCGACATCCGACTGTAGCGATTGATCTGCTTTTCCACTGCCAGGAAACGTCTCTTGACTCTGTTGCTCAGAGACGTGAAGCAAAGGCAGGGAAACACGCAATTTTCCATCCCCAAACTTGGCAGTGATACCATCGAAGTTCAAATTCTGGGGGACGCCGATAACTTTTCTGAACCTCTGCCCCCCTCTCTGCACTTTCTCCGATTTCCCTCCCACTTTCGTCCTTTCTTTCGCGCTACGTTCTCCGCTGATGATAAGAGTCCCTCCATTATTAACCTGCACTCTCAGATCTTCCTTTTTATAACCTGCACAGATAAATCATGGAGTCAGTTATCCCTAAAAGTACTGTAAAAATAAATACATGCATTTCGAAATAAATAATTTCGAAAGGTATAACTATATGTTCAGGGAATCACCTGGGAGATCGATCTCTACAATGTGAGCTTCAGGGGTCTCCTCCATGCGAACAGTAGGGTCGAACTCAGATTCCATCCCGTATCTTAATCTTCTCTCCTAACACACTACCGAACAGATTGATATAACAAAAATCTCAATGCTGCAAATATTGTGCTGAGATTTACAAAACAAAACCAGAGAGATAAATTGCTCTGTTTGGGGTGTGTGTATATATATTTATATAATCTCGTGATTTGGATTGCTTGTGGCTACGGCTGTTCTTACTGTCGGCAATACTTTTCAACCTATCGTGAAAGTTTGTACAGAAGGGTAAGGTATTTTGATTAACGCGATAAAGAATTAAATATAATGCCGACAATCAATGAAGGATTGGATTCCCCGACAGTTGTAGGGAGGGTTTGGCATATATATAAATCTTCCCGGGAAGGATTGAAGAACCACTTTAGAAAGTGCTGATAAGTCTAGCAATTACACACTGCGATGTCCTGGGATTTGTGGTTTCGTAGAATCATCATATTAGGCCCTCTTGTGCCACAAATATTACTGCTAGTTACTTTCCCTTTTGGATTATACTTTAAATGAAATGTTAAAATACGTTAATTATTTATGCATGTGGAGTTGTCCTGGGATTTGAGGTTTCGTAGAATCATCATATTAAGCCCTCTTGTGCCACAAGTATTACTGCTCGTTACTTTCCCTTTTGGATTATACTTTAAATGACATGTTAAAATACGTTAATTATTTATGCATGTGGAGTTGGTTAGATATAGAGAGTCACTTTACTAAGTGAGTGAGTATTTGATTATGTATGGTTGCATGTGGATGTATGTTAAGGTTTAGTTGAAAATGATATATACTTTTCATCAAGTTTATTGTAAGTATCATGTTTTATGTGATCAATAGAAGAGCAACCAGTAGTGTTTTATGTGTGAATTCATGCTTTGTCTCCTCTATCTTTCGAACAAATTGGTTGATATTAAAGCGAGGTTACACAGCAAAATGTATTATCAACAAACCATGTAAGAAAAGAAACATATTATTTTCTAGTGATTTGAGCTTTAAAGCATCCTACAATTCTATACAGGGCGCTATAACGCGTTCAAACTCAGGGGAGAGCCGCGTTAATAGTCAAAAACTTAACGCGATTTGAGCAGTGACAATTCTATAAATTTTCTACAACTTGCAAATCCCAAGTATGGTGAATATGAAAGTATGAAAAATTCGTTATGGCTACAACAACAAGAGGAACAAAAAAAAATATAAATACACCCATTAAAATTTTTGAATCTCTTCCAATGGTGGAAGAGAAATGAAATAACATGAAGACATTGTTTTTTATCTTACACATTTCAACATAAAAGTTTAGTTAGTAGGTTAACATAAAAGTTTAGTTAGCAGTAGCTATGGTTCAAGTATATGTAGAAAAGAAATCAAAGACGAGGACATAGTGAATAACACTATCAAAGTAAAGTTGAAATTGAATAACACACTATGTTTGTAGAATATAAAGTTTAGAGAAAAAGGGAAAAAAAGGCGAAAAGAACATGCACCAATATGGAGAAGTAAAACAAGTTTTTGAATTGATCCAAGTATTGCAAGCCTATATGGCACTTAGATTTGTAGGAATTAGTGATTGTAATTAAAGGGGAGTGTTAGAGATAATTTCTCCCAATTAGCTCATATTTTTGTTAGTTTTAGTTGAGTCTAAATCTAGGAACAATTATTCATGCATGTGTGAGCTAATATTATCACACCTATTGTTAGTGCTTTTAAGTCTATTTGGTCATATAACTTCAAGAAATTAATGGAATAAATTAGAGTCTTTTGTCTATTGAAAATGGTATATTATAATTTCATTAAGCAAAAAAAATTCACCTTGAAATTACTTACTTTACGATTTCCCCACATCATAAATCAATTTCGATCCATGAATTATCAACTTAATTGAAAACACAAACTCTAATCAACAACCTCAACAACTCTTCAATAAATTTTACAATCAATAAATCTAGAACATACAATTTCATCAAACAAATAATTTCTACCTTTGAAAATCACGAATTTATCCTTGAATGATCTTATCCATTTTTGTAGGTTTTAACCTATGTATAGAAATGTGAACAATTTCTTAAAAACAGAAAATAAAATGGCGAGAGCATAAAACATAAAACATATATACAGAAAGATTTCCCCATGGATCCCAAAATCGGGACTACCAGATTGATTTTTCATTATATTTCTTTCAATCTAACAATACATATATATACATATCGAAGCATCCACAAGCCCCAATCCATTAACCCTGGATTACAAAATAACCATAGTTCCCCTTACTGGATCTACAAGATACCATGGGAAGAAAACAATCATTCTCAAAACCATGTGTGAAACCCATGAAAAAAACCATAGGTAGGTATATCCACCTAATATATGGTCCAAGAAAACCCCATGCAAGGGGCTACCGCCCCCTTGTGACCCTCCACTATACTTGACACAAGGAAGGGGAAGCTCGTTGTCCCCCCTCTAAACTCTTGGCTTCGTGCCTGTGGCTAGTCTTGAAAAGAATATAGCACACACCCAACAATTTCTCCACTTCTTAAATGAAATATAAATTATTCAATTATCCTACTACTTTAAGGAAGTAATAATGATTCATGTTTGTTTCACCTGATTTGAATAGGTCATGCCAATGTCTTCTATCCTTGGTTAATAGATACATGGTTTGGGAGCAATTACTCATTAGAGAGATTATCTACAGCTTCAAGATTGCATCTAAGTGCGAGAAAAAATGGCTCTTTTGGTAATTGAACCTCCCAAAGAACCAATTTGTATTAAATATGAACTATAAGAAAGCCCATTCCATTTCATTAGAGATTTCCAACATGAATTTTAGTTAATGCAAGTTTGTGTTGATTCATAGGGGAAGTTCAAAATTGGTTTTCTTCGATCTCATGCATGATTAAACAGAGATGACAACAAAAATTAGCTATTGGTCTGCTTGCTGGTAGATTTTTCATTTTGTTTTCAACTATATTTGGAATCATCTTTCTTATTCCATTTGGATTGACTTAGGTATTTGCATTTGTAAACGAAATTGCCAAGGAGGAACCAATATAGCACTTGAAGCTCATAGTTTTTGGTTCCCAACAAATGTGTATAGTCTTGAGAAAAGGTTGTCTATCTGCGGTTGGGATTTATTTTGGAACAAAGAAATAATCATAATTTTTACAAAGAGTAATATTAGGCTAGTTATGGTGACTGCAACTATGTCATGAACTTCAATATATATCTAAGAATTGTTTTACCCAAAAAAGGAGTAGTCAAACCTTCATCACATTGTAAAGTATTTTTCTTTCTCTTTATTTACCCATGTACTTGAAAGTAATGCACTTGATTTACCCATGTACTTCATAGTAATTTACTTAGTGTCATAAAAGTTGTTGAATTGATTCCCCTTTTTTTATTCGAGTTCCATTACTACATGCACTACACTTACTACCCAAAGATATACCTTTGTGATATGTAATATTTCCATCTCACCTAAACTCCATGTACTTCACCATGAAATATATTACTCTTTATTAAAAAATTTTGTTTATTAAAAAAATAAAAATAGAATCGTTTTTCAAAGAATATTGGTAGCGAGTGCAGTTCTAACCAAATTATATCGAGAGGATCTTCATTCACAGACATGAAAAAATCTTCTCATATTATGGAAAGAGGTATTTTAAATGTAAATCTGTTGATCTGAAGATGAGGTATTTTAAATGTAAATCTGTTGATCTAAAGATGATTTGAGGTTGTTATTGATGTCAACCCAAGAAGCACCAGGGGCTACCTTGATCTTGTAAGGGAATTTTTACTTGACAACTTACTCTATTTTGAGTCAAGGATCTTCTAGATAGATTCTACTCATCGAGATGTTTCCATTGATATATGGTACGCCAAGTAATTCTTCACGGTTTGAGAGATATTCATGTTTGAAGTTAGTAACCCCAGTTAGTGGTCTAAAACCCTATAGGGTTGTGGCATAACACCCATAATTGGTTTTGGTCATTGAATAGTCAATAATTAATATTTTTTTAAGCTTCTAAAATCCCTCCAACATTCTCTATATAAGCCCTTCTCAACTCTATAAAAAGAAATATCATACATCCTCCAAATGTAGTGATTGTGGAATTTTCGTTATAACTTCATTTTTGCGAAGTCTTCGATATTGAAAGTAAAACCCATTTGATTTGAAATCTTGATTAACGTAGTGACTGAATTTCAAATCTTGGTTCGTTATATTTTTGAAGATATGATCTGTGGAAGTTAGGGTTTTTGCAGGCTGCCGAATTTCATCTCAAAGAAGTGACCTTGGGAAAATCGTCATAACTCTCTCTCAAAGAAGAGGATTGGAATTCTGTAAAAAGTGGTGGATAGTGAATGGATTGTAGTTTTCCTTGTATCAATTTCAGAGCCGAAGGAGGAAACAATGACACATGGTACGTCGTAAAAGTTCGCTCTACTGAACTAGTCCATGATTAGGTCATTGTGAGAGATTGGGCATAACGTTTCCTTAAAGAGTCCAAATTGGGTCAGACCTATGGCATTGAAAAGAAGAATTATAGGGCTTCTATAGGACCAAATTTCTCATGTTGGGGATCTGAAATCGCAGAGATACATCAGACTAAATATCATACTCCTAGAAGGTAAGAAAAACTAGATCAAGTGTTGTCAAGGGGTGCAAAGGACTAGACTTTCTAGGGCAACAACGAGCAAGATGCGGCAAAATGATGCAACGGAGGTAAGCTACAAGTAAGTATCTTCTGTATATGCATTTTCATCTATTAATTGCATTAGTTTCTTTGTATTCTAATTTGTTGTTTTTGTTTAGCACTGACATATGTTGTGCAGGATGAGGTAAGTTTTGCTATTATCATGTCATGGGTATTTCTTTGAACACTTTTTGCAGGTATTATATATTCATCAAGAGAAGACTCAATGCATAATCTAATGTTCTAAAGAGTGAGAAAGGGTAGCATGACAAGAGCAGAAATCAAGGTGCAGAACAACAACAAGAAGTTCACCACATGAAGTCTTCAAGTGGGAAGCACTACATACAATCATTGTAAAAGTATCATTGTACAGAGTCACTGTAAAAGCATAATTGTAAAAGTTGTACAAGTATTTATCTGCCAAGAGTTGAAGTGGCAGTGTCAGGAGTTCTAGTATCATCATTAGGTAGTTGTGTCATAGTTGGGGTTATGGTCTAGTGTGTCTTCTTCTTCTACATCATTCTATATCATTGTAAAGCGGACCATTTTACCTGGTACAAGAGTCCATTCTTCTTTTATTCTTCTATAGGGTGGTAAGGTGGTGCTAGGCTGGTGCATGGAGTCACCAACAAGTTCAAGCCTGTGAAAACTTCAGGGTGGTAGGGTGGTGCTAGGGTGAGTTGTAGCTCATTGGATGTTGGGGCATCCATTCAGTTGACTATTGAAGAACCTCATGCGTTGGAGCATCCATCCAGTGTGAGCTAGAGAAGAATTCTTTTATAGATTCTATGAAGTTGGAGCTTTATTTTCAATTGGAGTTGAAGGTTAAAGGATTATTAGAAAAGTGTTTGGTGGTTTTTGACCTGGAGGGGGTTTTCCACCTAAATTTTTTGTGCCTCCTATGTTATTTTATTCACTTTTGTTACTACACAAACATTAATGATAATAGATTAACTAATGCTATGAAAACATTTAAAAGTTTAATTGCTAAGAAATACTGATTCACACCCCCCCCCCCACCCCAGTATTTTCTAATAATTGGTATCAAAGCTTGGTTCCTTCAATAGTAGTTTAACAACTGGAAGGAGATCATGGATCATACCAAGAATGGTGTACCTCTGTTCAATGAAAATAATTATGCACTCTGGAAAGGAAGAATGGAGGTTTATCTCTTAGCGCAAGGTTATGAAGTATGGGACACTGTTCAAAGTGGCTTTACACCAACCACGGATGAACAAGGTAAGAAGTATTTGGTAAATCATGCAAAAGAAAAGAATATTATTATCAGTGGACTTATTGAATCTCCTTATCATAAGGTGTTGGGTTGTAAAACCGCTAAAAATGTATGGGACAAGCTTGATAATATATATGTAGGTGACTCAAATGTCAAAGAAGCAAAGCTTCAAATCTACAGAGAAAAATTCGAGAAACTTAGAATGAAAGAATATGACAACATTGTTGCATACTTCCAACACGTTGATGAAATAACCAACACTCTTGAAAGATTGGGAGAGCCTATTGACGAGAATACTATTATACGAAAGATTCTTAGAACATTACCAAGAAGATTCAACCCAAAGGTACCGGTATTAGAATACAGTGCAAATATGGACAAACTCAGCAAAGAGGAATTACATGGAGTTCTCATATCATATGAAATGAGATTTGATGAAGAAGAGGGTACTTCGCATCTAGAAACTGTGTTCACTGCATCTAAGAAAACCAATAGGGAAAAACAACCTTCAAAGGCAAAGACCTACACTTGCACCTACAAGTGTGAAGAAAAGGAAGATGATGAAGAAGGTTTTTCAGATGGAGAATATGCTTACTTTACGAGAAAACTAGAAATTGGTAAGGGAAAATTCAAAGGTAAACTTCCATTGATATGTTTCGGTTGTGGTGAGGTTGGGAATTTCGCAGCAAAATGTCCGAACAAAAGTGATGGAAACTCAAAAGGAAAGAAAGGCTTTAAGAAATTCAACAAGAAATGCAAGAAGAAAGGATTCAAAAGGAAATTTCTCTCTAAATAAGACAGCTCATCATCTGATGAAGGCAGTGACAATGAAGAAGAATCCAATGAGAGAGTATTTTTTATGGCCAAGCACAATAAACAAGAGGTATCAAACAATGAAGAAGAAGGGTTGACCATAGAATAATTTTCTAAGGAGGCAATCAATCTTATAAAAGAGCTCAAGGCTAAGAAGATCCATTCCAACACTCTTGAAGAACAAGTTCAAGGTCTCAAAATTGAAGTTGAAGAACAAAAATGTATTGAAGAGTCACTTGAAAAGAAGTTGGAAGAAAGAAACCGAGAAAGGGAAGCATTAGAAGCTAAAGTAGTCTCGCTGCGTAAGGAAGTGAAGGGAAAAACTGTCCAAAACTATGCCAACAGCTCAAGGGCATTGGAAGAACTCATCAAAAATCAACAATCTTACAACGATAGAACTAGCCTCGATTATAAAGAAGAAGAAGTAGGACCTTCTACAACAAAATACAATCAACCTATGAGATCTGACAGGCATGTAGACTTCATTGGACAAGATTCGTAAGAACAACCTTGGAAGACAATTCCCCGATGAAGATTTCCATCCAGGTACGAACATATATTTCATGGCTATTGTTTTCCATGTGGAAAATTGGGTCATAAAGCTGTAGAATGTCGCACGTACACTAGGAACAAATACATTTCCAGGAGATCTATCAAATATGAACCTCCTAGGGCTCAACGAAACATCAATAGATTTGAACATTTAAGAAGTAATATTGAATGTTACAAATGTCGAAACTTTGGACACATAGCCAAAGACTGCAAACTTGAAAATCCTCTAGAAGAATCTTCGAAGCCACAGAATGAATGAACATGGAAGAAGAAGAACACTAATAATTGTGGTCTTGCTCTCAAGGCTCAAAACAACAAAGATGTGTGGTATGTTGATAGCAGTTTCTCAATGCATATGACTGGAGATAGAAAGAAATTTGTATCTCTGTAAGATAAGAAGGATGGAATCGTGTCCTTTGGAAATGGTGGATCTTCAAATGTTATAGGATCAGGTACCGTCAGTCTCGGAAGCAAAGATGCTCTAGCAAAGAATGTTCTATCAGTTGAAAACATGAATCAAAATTTGCTCAGAGTTGGACAAATGTGTGACCAAGGACACACAATTCTATTCAACTCCACAAAATGTGAAATTAGGAAAGGCAAGCATGGTAAAATTGTGGCTACAACAATTCGAGCTCCAAATGACATATATGTTCTAGATGAAGCAACTAAAGCATGTCTACTAGCTAAAGAAGATGAAATATGGTTATGGCACAATTGAATAGGTCACATAAACTTTGACAATATTGTCAGGATAAGCAAAATGGAAGTAGTATGAGAAATGCTGAAAATCTCAAAACCTTCCAAGACACTATGTGAGGCTTGTCAGCATGAAAAGCAGACAAAATGTGGATTTAAAAGAAAAGAACACTTTGCATCACATCCATTGGAATTGATACATACTAATCTATGTCGTCCTATGGGAACAAAAGGCTTAGATGGAGAATTATATTTCATGTTGATGATAGATGACTATACCAAGATGACAGCCACTAGTATCCTAAAGAAAATATCCGAAGCATTTGAGTGCTTAAGGTCTACAAGGAGTTGGTTGAAAATGAAACTGATTTAAAAATAAAGTGTCTAAGATCAGATAATGGTAGAGAATTCACTTCCAAATTATAACAGCAATACTGTGACGAAAATGGAATAAAAAGACAATTTTCAACAGCACAAACACCTCAACAAAATGGAGTTGTTGAAAGAAAGAACAAAAATGTACAAGAAATGGGTAGAACAATGTTGAAGGACTCAAAATTGGATGAAACATTCTGGGTTCAAGCAATTGATACAAGAATCTTCATTATCAACATAAGTCTTCTTAGAAATAATTGCAATAAGACCCCATATGAATTATGGAAAGGAAAACTGGCTAACGTAAAATATTTCAGAATCTTTAGAAGCAAATGTTATATCAAAAGAGAAGATCAAAAGTTGGGTAAGTTTGAATCGTGTGTTGATGAAGGTACCTTTGTTGGTTACTCAGGCAAAATAAAGGCCTATAAATGTTATAAACTGAGACGAAAACATATAGTGGAGATCATAAATGGTACATTTGACGAAGATAGTATTGTAACGAATAATGATGAGGATCTAGAATCTTTGAAACTTGAGACAAAGGCTGAAAAAGATACAGAGAAAAGCATAAAACAAGAAGAAACTGTCAACCAGGAAGAAGTAAATAATGGTCAATAAGATATACATGAACAAAAACAAGAAGCTCCTCCAAAGAGAACAAAATAATGGATTAAAAATAACCATACATCAAATCAAATCGTTGGTGACATAAATGAAGGAATTGGATCAAGAAAAGGTCAACAACTTTATTCATCACGACAAGCTCACATTGCTTTTCTAGCAACCTTTGAGCCTACTAGTTTTGAGGAAGCCAACCATAAAAGCAGCTATGAATGAATAATTGGATCAAATTGAGAAGAATAACACCTGGGAATTAGTTCCATGACCAAAAGATAAAAATGTCATTGGGACTAAATGGGTGTTTAGGAACAAATTGAATGAAGATGGATAGGTTACCAGAAACAAAGCAAGATTGGTTTGCAAAAGCTATGCACAAGTGGAAGGAATTGATTTTGACAAAACATTTGCACCAATTGTCAGAATGGAAGCCATATGGATGTTTCTCCCCTATGCATGCTCAAGAAAAATAAAATTATACCAAATGGATGTTAAGTCAGCATTTCTGAATGGAGAAATACAAGAACAAGTTTACATCGAACAACCTAAAGGTTTTCTACTATCAGATAATTAAGACTATGTTTTCAGGTTAAAGAAGGCTTTGTATGGTCTCAAGCAGGCTCCCAGAGCATGGTATGCTCATCTTAACGAATATCTATGTCAACAAGGATTCAAGAAATGTACTGCTCATAGCAATCTTTACATACAAATAGATAAGGATAATTTAACAATCGTTGAGGTATATGTGGATGATATAACATTTGGTAGCAATGATGATCGACTAAGTAAGAACTTTGCTACAAATATGCAAAGTGAGTTTGATATGTCTTTACTTGGTGAGTTGACATAATTCTTAGGGCTTCAAATATCTCAGCAAGAGAAAGGAATATTTATATGTCAAGCCAAGTACATCAAGGAAATGCTCAAGAGATTCAAAATGGAAGACTGCAAACCCGTCCTTACTCCGATGGTAACAAGTTGCAAAATTAAGCATAAATGACTCATCTAAGGATGTGGATTAGAGGTTGTACAGATCTATGATTGGTAGTCTTCTATATGTAATAGCCTCCCGATCAGATGTTATGCAAGCAGTTGGACAAATAGCAAAATTCCAAGCAACACCAAAAGAATCACATATTATTTCTGTCAAAAGAATTCTTCGATATCTAAAGGGCACAACAAAATATGGCTTATGGTATCCCAAGGGAAACAATCTCATTAATCAAGCCTTTACAGATGCAGATTGGGCAGGAAGCATTGATGATCATAAGAGTACTAGTGGAGCAACATTCTATCTAGGTGGTTGTTTCGTATCATGGTTGAGAAAAAAACAAACCTCAATCTCGTTATCTACAATGAAAGCAGAATACATTGCAATGGCAACTTGTTGTAGTTAAGTCCTTTGGATGAAACAAACTTTGCAAGATCTTCAAGTACAATTTAGTGAGGCTATTCCCATCTTCTGTGATAACACTAGTGCCATCAACATCTCCAAGAATCCTGTCATGCATTCAAAACAAAACAAATTTTGATAAAATATCATTTTGTTAGAGAAAAAGTCACTGAAAAGAATATCAAACTTGAATATGTTGGTATAAAAGAACAAATCACTGATATCTTCACTAAACCTTTACCTCGTGAAGCATTTGAATATCTTCACCAGAAGCTTGGGATTCTCCCAATTTCTCATTATATTTTTCTTATTCAAAAAATAAAAGGGGAGTGGAAGTGTGTACGGGTTTGCAAGATGGTTGTGTGTCAGGGGGAGTTAGCCTTTGCCATTGATGTCAAAGGGGGAGAGAAGGCTGTAGGAATAGGTGCCCTGATCGTAGGGGGAGTACTTGTGTGCCATCAATGCCAAAGGGGGAGATTGTTGATCCAAAGATGATCTGAGGTTGTCATTGATGTGAACCTAAGCAGCACCAAGGGCTACCCTAATATTGTAAGGGAAATTTTAATTAAAAACTTACTCTATTTTGAGTCAAGGATCTTCTAGATAGATTCTACTCATCGAGATGTTTCCGTCGATATATGGCACACCAAGTAATTCTTCATGGTTTGAGAGAAATTCATGTTTGAAGTGAGTAACCCCAGCTAGTGGGCTAAAACCCTATGGGGTTGTGGCATGACACTCATAGTTGGTTTTGGTCATTGAATAATCAATAATTAATAATTTTTTAAGCTCCTAAAATCCTCCAACATTCTCTATAGAAGCCCCTCTCAACTCTATAAAAAGAAATCACATATATCCTCCAAATGCAGTGATCGTGGAATTTTCACTATAACTTCATTTATGCAAAGTCTTAGATTCTGAAGTTAAAACCCATTTGATTCACAATATTGATGAATGTCGTGAAAGAATTTCATATCTTGGTTCTCTATATCTTCAGAGATATGATATGTAGAAGTTAGGGTTTTTGTAGGTTGCCAAATTTCATCTCAAAGAAGTGACATTGGGAAAATCGTCATAAATCTCTCTCAAAAACAAGGATTGGAATTATGTAAAACGTGGAGGATAGTGCATAGACTGTAGTTTTATTTGTATCAATTTCAAAGCTGAAGGAGGAAAGTGACACGTGGTACGCCATACAAGTTCTATCTACTGAACTAGTCCATAATTAGGTCATTGCGAGAGATTGGGCATAACTTTGCCTTGAAGAGTCCAAATCAGGTCAGACCCATGGCATTGGAAAGAAGACATGGAGGGCTTCTACATGACCGAATATCACATGTCAGGGAACTGAAATAGCTGAGATACATCAGATCAAATATCGTGCTCCTAGAAGGTAAGAAAAACTAGATCAAGTGTTGTCAAGGGGTGCAAAGGACCAGACTTTCTAGGGAAGCAAAGAGCAAGGTACAACAAAATGATGTAGCAGAGGTAAGCTATAGGTAATTATATTTTGTATATACATGTTCATCTCTTAATTGCATTAGTTTCTTTGTATTCTAATTTGTTTTTTTTGTTTAGCACTGACATATGTTTTGCAGGATGAGGTAAGTTTTGCTATTATCATGTCATGGGTATTTCTTTGAAGACTTTTTGTATGTATTATATATTCATCAAGAGAGGACTCAATGCATAATCTAATGTTATGAAGAGTGAGAAATGGTAGCATGAAAAGAGCAACAATCAAGGCGGAGAATAGCAGCAAGAAGTTCATCACATGAAGTCTTCAAGTGGGAAGCACTATATACAATCATTGTGAAAGTATCATTGTATCATTCTTCTACATCATTCTATATCACTGTAAAGTGGACCATTTTCCCTGGTATGGGAGTCCATTCTTCTTTTATTCTTTTATAGGGTAGTAGGGTGGTGTTAGGCTAGTACATGAAGTCACCAACAAGTTCAAGCCTGTGAAAATTTCAGGGTGGTAGGGTGGTGCTAGGCTGAGTTGTAGCTCTAGGTGTTGGGGCATCTATTCAATTGACTACTGAATAATCTCGGGCATTGGAGCATCCATCCATTTGGAGCTAGAGAAGAATGATTTTATAGATTCTAGGAAGTTGGAGCTTTCTTTTATATTGGAGTTGAAGATTAAAGAATTATTAGAAAAGTGTGTGGTGGTTTTTGCTTGGAGGGGGTTTTCCACCTAAAATTTTTGTGCCTCCTGTGTTCCTTTATTCACTGTCTTTATTGCATAAACATTAATGATAATTGAAGATTAACTAATGCTCTGAAAAGATTTAAAAGTGCTAATTACTAAGGAAGACTAATTCCC
>APFE031184804.1:16475-27834 GCA_000404065.3 Pinus taeda | reverse complement strand
GTCAATGATGTAAACTGTTAACAAGTGTGAGAGGAACCACCAGTAATGTCAATGGCCCTCAAAGTACTTAGTACAATCCATGAAATGTGAATGAATGAGTCAGTGTCGAACACGTCACAGAATCCTTTGATCGAAGGTCAATCATGCAACCTGTTGTCAAAGGCGAGAAACCTGCCATTGAGGCATGCAGATTCCAAGGTACTAACAATTTCTAGATCATCTTTCTATATAATGAGTTGGAGTCGATAGAAAGCGATCAGTTGTAGGCAAGCCCACAACACAAAATCATAGATCAAGTTTTGAAGAAATGTATTTGGCAAGGACTAACTCAGGGATGGTCAAGATGGATGACAGATATTTTGCAAATGAATGGTGTATTTGAACTAACCTCTTGAACACATAACAACATTGTAGATGTTTTGGTGACAATTGACCCAAAGCTAATACCCAGAAATCGGCTGAAGACTTTCAATATGGTTTAATTAACTGTTAGGCAAAGGATTTCCCAACCCAGGTGAACAAAAAGTGTCGTGTTCAAGAGTGGTTAACTGCTTGTCGTGTTCAAGAGTGGTTAACTGCTTTTCTAAACACAAAGTATAACAAATAGGTTCATTTTTCTCTCGTTTCCCCCACCATTTCTGGCAAGTACCTCTTTATTTTTGACAATCTTGAGGAGGATAACATTTGCTTGATTATAAGCTCATCCTTTGGATGAGTCCAACTTAGTTTAAAATTCGAACCCTTAGAAGGAGTGGTCCATTCCTATTTGAAATTGAACAGGTCCTTTACTGTGAAATTTTAACGAGTCCGGTATAGGAGAAACTCGATGTTTTTCAATTTTAGGGAGTCAGAAGAAAAACTTAAGAAAACTCCATGGTTCTCCTTTTTCGTAAATTTGTGTCCCCCAAGCCCGAAAAATTTATAAAATAATACTTGAGAGAATCGCTTGACCATTACGATCAAGGAGTGCTTTTGATAACTAGTGCCTTCAATCTAAAAAAGTAAAAATGCGACCAAAAACACATTGTTTTATTACCAATATCAAACTTGAAACGACAAAAGTCTGGAAATTTTTTCATGTTTATACGGTCATAAAAGAGTTGTAAGTGGACCATCCTTTTAATTCCGTTTTAACGAGTTTAAAAAGAAAAACTCGGCAATCTTTTCATATTTTACGAGTCAGAAAAGAGCTTAAAAAGGACTCGTCCTAGAGGAACGAGTGGTATAAAGGATAGCAATTGGTTCCGACAATGGTGGAATTACTCAAAACATAATGGTTAAGAGGCTGGCTAATAAAAACACTCATAGTTGCGGTCCCTCAGGAAAGGTAAAACAACCAAGTGAAAGCGTATGATTAGCCAAAGAGATGGTGGCAATGGAATGAAAACAACCAAGGCTCATCTAACAGAATTTAGCGGATAAAAAGGCAATCACGAGATGCAGATCGGTTATGGGTTCATTTTTACACAAGCTTGAACCAAAGAAAACTCTGCTTGGATTCGGTTACATGTTTAGACAAGCTTGAAATGAAAAACTACGCTTGTTGTAAGTTCGCATGCCCCCAACATAACAACGCAAGTCAAGGTACATGCCCCTAAGCTTCATTTCATTCAACCAAGTGGATGGAATGAAGGTTTACTTTCAAGATCTTGAAAAGACTCAACTCGAAAAGGGAGTTGTTTCATTTTTTAAAGAGGTTGACACATGAAAAGAACTATCCTCAAAACCCTTGTTTCATTTTTTAAACGAGCTTGACACAAGACAATGAACTATGCTCATGACTCCTTGTTTCATTTTTTAACAAGCTTGACACAAGACCAGGAACTATGCTCATGACTCTTGATTTAATTTTTTAACGAGGTTGAGACAGGAAGAAACTATCCTCGCAACATCTAGTTTCATTTTTTAACGAGGTTGAGATGGGAAAAAACTATCCTCGCGAGATCCAGTTTCATTTTTTAACGAGGTTGAGATGGGAACAAACTATCCTAACGAAATCCAGTTTCATTTTTTAACGAGGTTGAGATGGGAACAAACTATCCTCGCGCCTACTCTCTACAATCTACCTATATAACCTATTGATTCATTTTTTTTTAATGAGGTTGACACAGGAAAAGAACTATCCTCATACCTAATTAATTTTTTAACGAGGTTGACTCAGTAACAAGAACTTTCCTCAAAACCCTTGATTATGGCTTCCAACTGGAAGAAAGACATGTCAATGGACACACTTTGATCATGTCTTCTAAGAGGTCTTCATCAGAAGGAAGAATAGTTCTCTGGAAGGAACACATGTCAAGGGACTCAAGAGGGATAAGAACATCGCATTCAAGAAATCCCATAGAGTTTTCCATGTCAATTACCGGATCTAAATCAAAGGAAGATGAGCAAATAGTGAGAGGCTCACTTACATTGGTAACTGAAAACATGTGACCAATTGCCACATAATTAACCTGTGGTGGGGTAGATACCACTTTAGAATCGGGAACATTTATGGGTGTCATATTATTGGTAGTTGAAACAAGACTAGGGAACGAAAGCTGGTCTACAATCAGAATATTTCCATTGTGAGGGAAAGACATCACGCGAAAGAGTGTCGATACGACAGCTTTCATTGAATAAACATAGTCGCGCCCAAGGAGTAAATTGAAATCCAAGGGACCTCAAACTATCATAAGATCAATATAAATAGTTTTACCTTCCAAGGTAATAGAAAACTTAGGAAGGATCCCTAAAGGTTCACTAATGGTTCTGTTAAAAGCTGTCAGATTCTGCGTAATAGGCACAAGCTGAGGGGAATCCAAAGCTTTCCAAGTAGTTGAGGATAAAATACTAACAGAAGCACCTTCATCTACCTGTGTTCGGTGTATGTCCCTACCACCAGCCTTGACAATGATTTGGAAAGTGATGGAGGAAGGAAGACGAGGTTCTGGCAGTCTATTCCAATCAAAGGAAAAGACCTCAGCACTTGGAGGGGGTTCTGTAGAAACAGGTGAAATGCCCCCTGGTGTAGAAGAATATGATGTAACAAGAAGAACCTAAGTGGTATGAAGTTCACTCTCTAAAGGGAGAGTGGGATCGACTAAATGTGAAATTGAATCGACCACTTAATCAACTAATGGATCATCAACCTGAGTGATATGAGTTTCACTCTCCAATGGAAGAGTGGGATCGACTGTAATTGAAATTAGATCAATCACTCCATCATTTGACGGTAGGTTGGGAGAAAGTTTACGGTAACCAGTTGGAAATTCTTGCTGTGGAACAGTAAGGTTTTCCAACAATTTTGAGGCTTCATCCATGTGAGGGAAAATGTGAGTTTGATGACTCCCTTTGCATAACTTACAAGGAAACCTAACTTTACCCTTTTGCCCAGGAACCTGACTATCATTGGTTGATGGATCAATGGAAAGTTGATGAGATTTTTCTGACCATGCTTCAAAAACCTTTGGAATACCAGGACAATTGACAAGGAATTGGTCACCCTTACAAATCCTGCAAGGGTATTTGGGTTTACGATGCATGTTGGAGGTTTCCTCAACACAATTAACACTTACAGCCATGGTTGGTTGGTTGACCTCTTTCTTATCTTGCTTCTTCTTCTTCTTATTCTTCCCTTTCTTCTTCTTCTTAGCCACCTGGTTACTGGCGTCAAGGCTTTTCCCAAGTGAAGAGGAAGAAATATTAGGCGAAGAAGGTAAAGGGTCTACAGAAGGTTGGTGATGTTGAGATGGTGAACTCTGTTGAGGTGAAGCATTCGGTTGAGGTGGAACAATTGGAGTATTTGGGGCCAATGAAGTTGAAAATAACCATATCGGTAAACCTATTATAAATCCAGGTAATTAAAAAGTAGTCATATAAGGAGGATCAACATTTCCAAAGCAAGGAAAAGTACTAGTATTCTCGTTAAGAGGCGTTCCTTGGCTGGTAAATTCCGGAATAGTTGCCATTATATTCAACTTCAGTGAATTTTATTAACAATTTAAAACTAAAATAAACAATTCACAATTCACACCTAACAATTAAAATTCACAATTCACGCCTATGGTCTCTAAAAGTAAAAACAAACAAATTAACACGTGCTATCAAATCTAAGAGTCAAACCACACATAAATAGTAACTTTCCGTACCAAAAACACTAGTTGGTGATGAAATCCAACATCGCAGAATTCAATAAAGAAATGGCGGTTGGAACAGTTACCTTGACAACCTGCTTAATGAAACAGACTAGCATAAGTTTCTTCACAAAACCATCTCGAGTGAAGAGAACCCCCTAGAGAGTCCAAGTGAGTCTAGTCGATGTCTGCTCCAGGTACAGTGAGATCTGTCCTTCACCGTCACCTTAGGAAAGAATCTTAAGATTATGGTCACTAAGGTTACCAATAGTAACAAATACAACTGGGGGAACAGTCTACGATCCGATCCACGCGCAAGGGCAGAGTAACAGAGCTCAATCCCCTTGAAGGCTCCTCGACATGATCAATCTGAGGTTTACCAACAAGTGACCCCAGGCTCCTCAACAATGGTTAATCCGAGGTTTACCATTTTTAATACATGCAAATCTTCTATCTTTCCCAATGAGACAGACTTGATTGTCTCAAAGGTTCGGACATGATCTCATGATTAACTCCTTTAAGAGGAGCTTCCCAGATTATATCAATTACAATTGGATTTTTTCCTACCACAAGATCGACTACTTATTTGTTTTACTGTCTTGGAGAGTTAACTAAAACCTATTCCAAGACACTAGCCTAAGCTAGATTGGTGGAAAGAGCCATAAAAATGAAAAAATTACTAGATGAATTTTAATTAAGCGTTGTGTTATTTAGGTTATTATTACTCAAAAGGGTAAATGGATATGATACCAATGGTGTTATGACCCAACCCAAAACTGAATGCAATCAAATATGATAATGTAATCTTTTCAATTCAATGAATCCTAACTAAAGTAAGGAGAGAGTTTCCATTCACTTCCAACAATGCAAAAAATTGATCACTAAGAGAAAATCTAACAAATTCTCTAGTGCACTAATTTCATCAAGAAAAACTAATGCAAATCAATTCCAAAAATAGCTTTTGTTTTTATTTTTGTGTGTTAAAAAGAAGCATAAAAATATGTAAATTCAAATCAAATAAAACTGATCTAAATCTACGATTGATTTTTCAGAATGTAAACTATGCAATTGTAATCTATACACAATTCACATTCATATTCTGAAAATGAGAATTTTAACTATGCAAATGTGATCTATGTAAGATAATTCTCAAACACAATATGATTCTAATGTAATCTAAGAACCAATCAAGTGAAAGTCAAGAAAATTGGGTGAGAGTTCCAAAGATCAAAAAATAAAAACACTCAAAGGTTATTAACACTCATACACAATTTAGTCCCCCCAACGAATGAGGGGGAAATGTTTTTTCCAAAACAAATGCAAAAAGATGAAAAATTGTGAAAAGACTGAGACACCTCCAAGTAATGACCAAAGGAAATCAAATTAAGAATTTCTCAAAAAAGAGACACAAAACACCCAATTAACTTAATGGAGATGATGAGATGAAGAATTTGCTGAAAGAAACTCATAAACAAGGCTTGTTGACTAAAAAATAGAGATCTGGGTAGATGCTAAGAATCTTAAACTTAACTGGACGAAAACATTTTGGGTTTTTCAAAAATTTTAATAGGGTCTGCAAGCTTCCAGCTACGATGCCGCTCTGTGCAGTAAAGTAACAGTGCGGAGATGTCTGCACTGTGTTACAAACAGAATGTGTGGTCCTCTTTCAAAAAATTCAAAAAAAAAAAGATCAATCCAGAACCTAAAAACTACCCAATCCCACACACATCAGGCAAAAATTAGAAATAATAACAAGTTTCTCAAGTCAAAGGCAAAGGAAAAACAAAAAACAAAATTCAGTTCCCCAGCGGAGTCACCAATTTGTTTGCCGGATAAATCGTTCTTGCAGACAAGGCCAATCTCCCTAGTATAAAATGATATCTAGCAACAAGAAAATCGACCGTTCTTTAAACATATTGCGATTTATTAATAAAAACTAAAGAGGTGTTTTAGACCCTACCTTAAGTCCAACACTAGTTTGTGGTAGCCATGCTCCAACAGCTTCAAAAGAGTTTCCTTTTAAGAACCTGCAATCACAAACAAGCAAACATCAAATAACACCTGCATAGCTAATATAATGAATCATGTTCATCATGGTGATCAAGGAATCCATGAAATAAACCATAAAACACAGCTTATTGAGAAAAATAAACTTGATTGTATTAACTTTGAAATAGAAGAACTTTACAACCTTGGGTTCCTTGATGCTATACAAGCTCTTCCCAGGGTCAAAACAGGAATCTCCTCTACTTTGACAAGCCTCACTCTCTTCCAAATGAGATCAAAAGGTATTTAATCTCTCCTCTCAAAAGCTCAATTAGGAAGACTAAGTTCCAGTAGCATTTACCCTAAAAATATTCAGCTTTCAACCCCCCAAGTAACCATCCCAATGCTTCATTTTATAGTGCAAAGGAAGGAGGTTACAGGTCCACCATTGAAGAGATAGAGTCCTCCTTCAAAGGGATAAGCTCCTCACATCAAGGGGTTAGCTCCTTAAGGTATGGGATGCATGAACCCTCAAGGAGCGAACTTTCCACCGCAAGATTCCCTCTAGAAGCTTCCAAAAATGACTCAAAGTGAGTTTTTAAGAATGTACTTGCTCCTTGTTAACTTTTACAGGGGTTCGCACCCATGACACAAATACAGAGTGGTCAGATGCATAGGGGACATGACCAATAGGTGCAGTACCACAAGTAATGCTAAGAGAAAGTGCAAAACCAGAGTTTCAGAGATTTTTAAGGTCTTTCTCTTATTTTCAAGGCTTGATATGAAGAACTAAGGTTTAAGACTTGCGAAGGAGGAAGGTATGAGTGGTGATAGACTCATATTGATTGCAGAATGTCAAAGTGACAATTTTTGTGCAACAGGGGGTGATGCACCTACTTCTAGCATCTACTCTAGAAGCACTGCACCCTTTAAGGTACAAGTTAACTTTGATATTCCCATATTTGAGGGTCAGATAGATGCAGACTTTGTAGATAAATTGTTAAATATATTAAAAGGGTATTTTCCATTCATTATTTTTCCAGCCAGGAAAAGATCATTTTTGCACTTCTCAAAGCCGCCCCCCACATCAAGGACTGGTGGGAGACCTACTATGAGAAAAAGGATGAAAGTAAGGCCTCATTGTTTTCAGCCGCACCCACTTGGAATTCATTCTGGGATGCCATCAAGAAGTAGTACTACCCTATCAGAAGCTATGAGGATAAATACACAAAATGGACCACGTTGTTGTAGGGAAGGGACCAAAACATGCTAGAGTTTACCAACATTTTTCATACCCTTCACACAAAGTTGGGTATCAAGGATTCTGAGTGGAATTTGGTACTCAAATACCATGGCTGCCTACATAGGTACATCCAAGGTGAGATGGAGTTCCTAGACATCTTCTTGCTTGGCACGGTGTATCGATACGCTGTCAAGATTGAGCAGAAGTTTAAACAGAAGAAGTGAGACTTTGGATCCGTGAATCCAAAGTAAGGGAAAGGCTTCCCTAAACCACAGAAACAAGGACAAAGCCAAGACGGTGTGACCTAAGACAATCTGTCGAAGCTGGAAGAAAAGAAAAACACCACGAATTCAAAGAAGGACACAGGAAAATGGCGTGAGTTCCATAAGAACACCATTCATAACACAAGTGAGTGTTGGGCCAAGCAGTTGTTGGTGGCTGAGTTGAAGGCTTCAGAATTCGAGGCATGTTCGGACCCTGAGTCAGAACCCAATAAGAGGAATGACAAAGGGAAGCAGATCATTGATCTAGATCCTAGCACCACTATTACCACCACCAAGATCTAGAAGAATGAGCCCGAAGGTCTAGAGGAGGGGGAGCATCTTTTCCACTCACAAATGTGGGTGAAGGGTTCGCCGCTACAATTCATTGTCAACAGTGGCAGTTAAAAGAACCTCATTTCAGCATAGGTCATGAAGTGGTTAGGCCTACTGACCATACCACATCCGCAACTATACAACATCGGGTGGCTTCACCAAGGACAAGATCTCTGAGTCCGCCAACAATGTCACCTTCCCTACAGCATGAAGCCCTTCACAAATGAGGTATTGTGTGATGTTTCACCTCTTGATGTTTGTGATGTATTATGAGGCCAACCATATTTGTGGAAGCGACATGTTGTGTATGAGTCAAGGCCTTGCATTGCTATTATTTCTTTGGTTAATTCATTATATAGGATACTGGAGGTAGCCCCACCTACCGCCACCTCTTTGAAATCTGCTAAGAAATGGACTAAGATCATCTCCCAGACTAGGAAATTCATTTTCTTGCTGGTTCACTCTCAAAGTAAGGGGAAGATCATAGCCACATCCATGGCTCGTGGGAAGGGTTCCTCCACGCAGCAAAAGCAAGGGGATGCGGTCATGAAAGAATACAAGAACAACTTCTCCTCACCCACAGAGGTATCGTTGCATTGTCAGGTCAATTGTTCGTTCAATCTTACTCCAGGAACACCTCTACCCAACAGGTCAATATATCACCACTCCATTCTATAAAATTCCAAGTACAAGTAGTGACATGATCCACATCGGGTGCCACACAAGTTTCATGTGGGTGATAAAATCTGGTTGCATCTGCAGAAAGAACACCTTACAAGAGCCCATCGAAAGCTCAGACCACTCCGATATGGTCCTTACACCATTACTAAGGTTGTGGGAAATTCTTTGGAGCACAAAGTTCCCCCATTCCTTAGCTTGCATCAAGTGTTCAATGTGGACTACCTTTGACCATGCTTCCCACCATTACTAGACACATCAGAGATTGTAGAACAACTTACCAGGGACCAAGTTCAGTAGAACTTTCCCCACCTCATGGAGGCACTCAACGCAATGGGGACCATTTCTTCATAAGGGGGGAGGAATGTTCCAAGTGGATGTTGGTGGCCACCCGCCTATCCCACTTGGACCACCATAATTGTCTCTTTCAGTTTTTTAGTTTCCTTAATTGTAGCACAATTTACTATTTTTGGCAGATTTTTCGGGTCCTGAACTTCCGAAGTCGTTTTGAGGCCTTAAACAACGTTTTTTTGGAAAACTAGGACAAACATGGGTTATGGACTAATGTTGGTCATGCAATCGTTGTAGTCCTCAGATATATATTTCTAACTAGGTATTGTGCATGTCAAACAGAGATCGTATGCCAAAGTTATGACCCCGGGAAAGTGATGTACCAATTTACCCAAATGAGGCCCATAGTTTGGCGCTTCATCTCCATTTCCATTGTTTCTCAACAACAAATAGCCCTTCAAGCCTCATTGTAACATAGTTTAGAGGCATGTAGCCACCACATCTCTTCTCGTAGATAAGCTACCATTGCCTAAGCTAGTTTATTTCCATTTCTTTTTGTAAGCATATTTCAGTATTTTACATTAATCAAATGAAGTATTATTTCTATTGCATCTCTGTATTTATGGTTATTTCTATACTTTATTTTGTTCCTGCATAAATCTGGATCAATCTTTTCTCTTCACAAATATCATTGGAGCTCCCAAGGGTGATAAGCTGGGTTTGATGTATCCCCTATCCAACATTTCCTTTAACTATAATTACGGTTCCACCAACTCTGGTGTGCTCATACGATATAGAGCTTTTGACACCAATGCCAATAATGTCAGTAATTTGATTGAAAATTTCTCTTATGGGTGGTAGTCTTCAAATTTCCTTAGGAAACATAGCGCTAAAATATTTTAGTATTGGAGGCTTGTCCACCCTGTCTTTATCAACCTCTGACTCATTGGTCACTTGGACAACATACAATTTGCACCCCGTCTGGCTACACCTCATCATTTATAGTGTTGTTATTTTCCTGATAGTCATGAGTTTCCATATTCCTTGCAACATCACTCTTCCACATTCTTCATTGAGGCATTCTATTGATTTGTTGTTTAGTTTTTTGGCATACCAACTTGTCCATACTCACTTATTCATCACATGAACCCACTAGAAATATGCTCAAATGTGTGTACACAGGCATGCCATTTATCATTACTAAGCATCACCTCACCACATCTTCAACTCACATCTTAGCCTCCATCACCAACTAAACTATGCACAACCCATTTCATGAGCTATCTTCGGTAATGCACACACTTGTATAAAATTTTTGGTCTTACATAACTGAAATTAGAACTTGGGTCTATCAAAATTGAAACAAGTTGATTACTCACCATACCTTCCTTCTTGATCACTAATGCTTTGTGGTTAACTTGCTCATTTCCCAACACGATATATATTCGTGGCACACTCTAAGCCACATTCTTCGCTATCTCTACTTCTTTCACTTTGCACAACCTTGGATGATTCTGCTATCACTGAGGATAGTCTTCCTTTATGCATTTTTCTTCATAGGTCCAACACTCAATAGGTTCCCTACTAAACCCCTCGACTTCTTATCATATAGGCTTAGTGTTGGGAATGGGTCCCCTATTGGGCTATGTTATATTCTTTCCACGACTAACCTACGTAGTGCCCCGGGAAAATTCTTTTTTTTTGGACCCTATATTAGGTTGGGCGAACCTACCTATGGTTTTCGGTTCATGGTTTTGGACGCGATGGTTTTCGATCCATGGTATTGGATGCTTCGGAATGTATAAATATGTATTGTAACATTGAAAGGACAATAATGAAAAATCAAGTTGGTAGTCCTAGTTTTGGGATCCAGTGGGAAATCTCTGTGTATATGTGTTTTATGTGTTATGCTCTCGCATTGTTTATTTTTCTATGATTTAGAATTCGTATGCAGCTAATTTTTGTACGGGGTTAAAACCTACATTTGGTATCAAAGCTGTTTTGGCTTCAGGGGGACGCCTTTTTTGCTGAGGGGTTTCGCTCGGGCCTGTGGTAGACCCTTTTCAGTGGGAGATCTACGAGATCGATTCTGGTGGTGAAAGAAGATGGTGAGCAGCAGAAAGATAGATATTGAGAAGTTCAATGGTCAAATTTTTGAGTTGTGGAAACTCAAGATGGAGGATCTGTTGGTGGATAAAGATCAGTGGATCATGGTAGATCCAGGTACTAAACCAATGGGAGTGATCGATGAAGAATGGAAGAAGTTGGTTCAGAAGGCAAAGAGCATAATACAATTGTGTGTCTCAGATTCAGTGTTGCTGAATGTATCAGGGGAAGTTACGGCGAAGGATTTGTGGGACAAGTTAGGGACTTTGTA
This sequence comes from Pinus taeda, assembly GCA_000404065.3. NCBI lineage: Eukaryota > Viridiplantae > Streptophyta > Pinopsida > Pinales > Pinaceae > Pinus > Pinus taeda. The sequence goes on along the minus strand of APFE031184804.1, from coordinate 16,548 downwards.
CCAATCTAAGTCTCTGGTGAATAAACTATTCCTGCAGAAAAAGCTGTATAACCTGAGGATGAAAGATGGAGAC
>APFE031184803.1:0-14624 GCA_000404065.3 Pinus taeda | reverse complement strand
TGGTGGGAGTCATTTTTCAATAATCAAAGTGATATCATTTCAACAACAACAAATGAAGATATACCTTTGAAAAATCCATTTATTTGGCCACAAAATGTGTTGAATGAACATGAGGAAGTAAACATTGTTGAATAACAATAATATCAAGGTATTATTAATTCTTCACAGGCAGAGGAAAGAGTGATGTATATTGGTTCCAGAAGGTCTCGTGCACAACGTGAAGCCATGGAAGACCTTTACAGGGGTTCAGTATAGGATATTAAGGAGGGTTGCATGATTGCAATGCTCGCAGATGGAGATCCCAATAGCTATCCATTTTGGGTTGCTAAAGTTATAAAGGTCTTTACAGAAAATGAGGATGTTACAAGTGTTGAAGTACATTGGTATTCCACAAATACACACCCATTCAATGGTGTGTATAAGCCAGAGATGGTAGTTGACAAAAAAATGGTGGAAAGAGAAAAAGAAAGGGTACAAATATAAATCGCCGCCGCACAAACATATTAAAATTGGAGGATGTTGACATACTTGTGTATGACTTCAATTTAACAAAGAGAGGAACTCTTCGCTTCAAGACGATAGAGATTCTAAAAAGGTTGTTACCAGAAGGAACAATGTTGAGATGGGAGTCTGCTGAAACCAGTCGTAGATCTAGAAGAATTTTGAAACCTGAAATGTTGGACATGCATGTGGACTCAGATGGGGCACTAGTTGATGAAAGAGAAGAATATGGAACATCTTCATCAGCATCCAGTCACTCATCTGAAGATGTGAATTCTGATGGTGTCCAAGAAAATATGAGTGATTTTGAATAATTGTTTAAGACAGTTTATATAACTGATGTATGCATCATATCTTGAAATAAAATTGATGATTTCCATATGGTGTTAAATGAGAAGTTGCGAGGCATTTTTATGTTGTTGGATTATATGTCTTAATTATGGTAAATTTTTTTGTTTAAAATATCTACAATGCAATATTAAATTAGATATATAATGTATGTTTTATTCAATATACAAATAATGACTTTTGAATTCATTTAGTGATGTAATTTGTTCATAATGTCACAGTTTTTTAATTTTATAGTTGAAAAAATTTCAATTTCTTTTGTATCTAGCATGTTATGGTTGAAAACATGTTGAATTTATACTTATGAAAGAAAAATGATATTCTACCAAAAACATTAATGTGTTTTTTTCCTCATAAACAACTTTGTTTGGCACATAAAAATTTGGTTTTACTAGCATTTTTTAAAAAGTTTGAAAATTGACCCTAAAAAAAATCATTGTTCCAATATCATCACTTTCATTTTGAAGCTATATTTTGCACAAAAATTTCGTAGTAAATTTCGTAGTCACTGCCATTTTTAAAACATGTTCAAAATTGACCCCTAAAAATGTTCCAGTATACAAACTTTTCATTTTTAGCAATATTTTTGATGTTTTTTCAGGATTTTTTGGCCAGAGTTCCCGTTTTGAGTTTATAGTTCATGTTTCAAATTTTACATAGTTTTTTGGGGGCATTCAAATCTTGACAAGATATTGTTTTCAAGGAAGGAGATAATGGCAGAGTTTGTAGCTTGTCTAGAAGGGATGGCTTCTATCCATTTGGTAAAATAATCAGTGGCTATCAAAATCCATTTATGCTGGGCTGAGGTGGCTGGGTGAATTTCTCCAATGAAGTCTAAACCCCATTGTTGAAATGGCACTTCTGTGGATATGGGTTTGAGAGGTAAAGGTAAAAGATTTCTTTTTCCTTCAAATATATGGCATTTATGACAGGAGGTCACATGTTTCTTAACATCTGCAAAAAGAGTGGGCCAGTAGAAACCAACCCTCAAAATTTTGTTAGCAGTAGTCTTCCAATACAAGTGTCCTCCACAATCTCTTGCATGAAATTCTTGCATAATTTTATTAGCTTCATCTTTTAGTAAATATTTTAATAGAATACCACCATTATCTTTCCAAAATAAAGCATTATCTATGATACAATATCTCATTGATTTCATTTTCAAAAATCTAGCTTTAGTTCTAGATAAACTAGGAGGAGCTTGTAAGTTTAGTAAGACAAATATGATATCTGCATACCAAGGTGAATCTGTAAAAGGTTCACTGATCTGTGGAGTTGCCATATCTTCCTGATCATCAACGGCACCATTGAAATTTATATCTAGGGCCTGACAGTTTGATTTAGCCATGAGTTTGGCTAAACCTTGGCCTTTGATAAGTTTAGTAGGCTTTATTTCTATGTCATATTCCAAAATAGTGGCAATCCATTTGTCTCTCTTCCCTTCAGGCCCATTTTGTGTCAAAATGTCCTTTACCATTGAGTTTGGAACATAAGCAATGATGTGTGAATACAAGATGTATACTCTAAATTCTTTAATAGCATTTACTAAAGCTAATGCCTGTTTTTCCATTATGTTGTATTTTAGTGTTGCACCTCTTAAAGATTTACTGAAAAATGCAATAGGTTGTTCATATCCTTGATCATTCTTTTGCAACAAGATTGCTGCAATAGTATGTTCTGAAGAAAAAGAAAAAATTATAAAATCTTTTTGAAAGTCAAGATTTATAGGATTGGAGTTTTTTTAAGGGCTTGTTTGTTGGCCTCAAAAGATTGTTTAGCTTCCACTGTCCATTTAAGTGCTGAATCTTTTCTTAACATTTTGTTTAATTCTCTAATCAATTCTACTAAATTTGAAATGAATCTCCTAAGAAATTTTATTTTACCTAAAAATGACTGTAATTATTTGATGTTTCTAGGATGAGTGATGGTCAATATTGCCTCTATTCTAGTAGGATCTATTTTAATTCCATATTTGGATATTATATGTCTGAAGAGTTTACCTTCTTCTAGACCAAAGAGTGTCTTTTTGGGATTTAAGGAAATCCCAAATTTTCTGCATTTAATGAAAACTCTTCTCAGGTGATCTAGATGTTCATTGTTAGATTTAGAAAAGACTATGTTGTCATCTTGGTAAATAACTAGGAACTCATGGATTTCTTTAGCAAAAGCTATATCCATAGCTTTTTGAAATGTTGCTCATGCTTTCATTAATCAAAAAGGCATTTTCAAATACATGAAAGTACCCCAAGGAGTAGTAAATGCAATTTTTGCCTGGTCCTCTGGTTGAACCAAGATTTGGTTATATCCAGAAAATCCATCAAGCAATGAAATTCGGGATGAACGTACTACCTTCTAAAGAATATGGTCCATTTTTGGGAGAGGATAGTTATCTTTTAATGAGACTTTGTTCAGATTTCTGAAATCAAAGCAGAGTCTAATTTCACCTGTTTTCTTCCTCGTAGTGACTAAGTTTGAGACCCAATATGAATATCTAATGGGAGCTATAATTTGGGCATCATGCATTCTCTTTATTTCCTTCTCAATAGATGGCATAAGAACTAGATTAATTCTCCCATGTTTTTGTTTAAAAGGTTTATGATCTTCTTTGATAGGTATCTTGTGTTGAATTATGCCAGTGTCATAAGACTTTAGGTCTTCATAACTCCATGCAAATATATCTTGAAACTCTTTAAACGAATTTATGTATTTAACCTTTCCATTTGGAGGTAAGGCTTTTGATAATTTAATGAGTTTAGGTTTTTCTTCAGTTCCTATGTTACATTCTTCTATATCTGCTCCTAAACGTTCCATTTTTGGTTTCCTAGTTACATCGTTGGAATCAAACAAATCTTCTAAGGGGACTAATCCCTTAGGCAAAAAATTATTTTTAAGGTCAAGAATTTCAAGATCATCAAGAATAAATCTCGCAGATGCAAAGAAAGGAGGTATATAACTAAAAACCAGAAAATAAGAATGAAAATCAGATAACACACAACACTTGCTCAGAGAAATTCTTCATTAATTTTTCGGATGATCTTTACAATGCAAGGCTCAACAATATATAGCCTTAGAACCGGTTATCCGGTCATAACTTTTACCGGAAACTGGAAACAAAAGGAATCTCTTTTCAGCTAGACTATCATGCAAGATATCATAGTCCGAATGTAGAAGTACAATAATGAGATGTACATAAAGAAAGAACTGACTAAAGAAATGTACTAAAAGTAAAGATTCGGGCAAGTGGGGGAAACCACTTGTTATCTCGTCCCTTAGAGGCTAGGCCATGTGGGGACCGAATCTTGACATACAGTAAACAAATCTTGCAAACAGAATGGCCGAAATCTAGGACAACGGCTCTTTTACAAAAGTATTTACACAGTGGAGATTTTTTTCTCGACTAAATCCCATGGAAACCAAAAGCAATTATTCCATATCAATAGGGTGATTTGCAAAGATTTCATTAGAGTGATATTTTGCAATCAGACACTGTTTGCTCTTTCTTCATGATCATGTTGATGATGAGGATCCCTTTCTTAATAATAATCTACTAAGCCATTTAACTCCGGAGCAAAAAATTCATTAGGAATGTATAGCCATGGGGGATCATGTTCTCTGAAACAACAATAAAATGGGAATGAATATAGATTTTGAGGTCTGTATTGTTCATCGATAGAAATCCTACCTTGGAAACTTACAAAGAGACTAAAAGATTGGTCTCCCTCATTTGCAACTACCATTGAATCCTGATGAACTAATGTGAATTCTATGACATAATCATTCTGAGCATGTATATGTAATTCCCGCATTAGAGTACTAAGAGGACACTTAGTATCATGTTCTAACATCCAATTGACTCTTGGCATATACTTGGCCAAAAATATTTTGAACCAAGGACTCCACCAATTGAAAACACTATCTATATTTACAGCGAAAAATATGACTCTGACAGACCCATGTATTCTGGCTTTCTGATGAATAGTAAAGTAATCATGCCATGTCCAGTCAGTGTTCTGGATGAATACAAGATACGAAGGCTCTGCTTCTCTAGTCAAAGTATAATAAACTCTCCAAGGTCTCTCTCTGTATGGTAACTCTCTTGCATATGACCACACACTATCTTTAGAATTAAACCATTCCTGCAGAGATACTCACTGTTAAAAGAGGAATAAAAAGGTTTCATTTGTTCCTAAAATGTGTCAGATTCTTAGTTAGAACAGATTTGAAACATATGAAGAGCATTTTGGCAAACAAAACACTGCTTGAGCAAGGAAGTAATAGACTATTGAGATGGGCATTATGGCTTGATGGTTTTTATTTTGATATAGTCTATAAATCCGGCGCTGAAAATTACCTTGTTGATATGCTCACAAGAGAAGGATCACAAGAAATCAAAGAACTAGCTCTGCAGGAATGGTTTAATTCTGAAGATAGTATGTGGTCATATGCAAGAGAGTTACCATATAGAGAGAGACCTTGGAGAGTTTATTATACTTTGACTAGAGAAGCAGAGCCTTCGTATCTTGCATTCATCCAGAACACTAACTGGACATGGAATGATTACTTTACCATTCATTAGAAAGCCATAATACATGGGTCTATCAGAGTCATATTTTTTGCTGTAAATATAGATAGTGTTTTCAATTTGTGGAGTCCTTGGTTAAATATTTTTGGTCAAGTATATGCCAAGACTCAATTGGATGTTAGAACATGATACTAAGTGTACTCTTAGTACTCCAATGTGGGAATTGCATATAGTTGCTCAGAATGATTATGTCATAGAATTCACATTAGTTCATCAGGATTCAATGGTAGTTTCAAATGAGGAAGACCAATCTTTTAGTCTCTTAGTAAGTTTCCAAGGTAGGATTTCTGTCAATGAACAATACAGACCTCAAAATTTGTATTCATTCCCATTTTATTGTTGTTTCAGAGAACATGATCCCCCATGGCTATACATTCCTAATGAAGTTTTGGCTCCTGAGTTATATGGCTTAGTAAATTATTACCAAGAAAGGGATCCACATCATCAACATGATCATGAAGAAAGATCAAACAGTGATTTATTGCAAAATATCACTCTAATGAAATCTTTGCAAATCACCCTATTGATATTGAATCATTGCTTTTGGTTTCCGTGGGATTTAGTCCAAATAAAAATCTCCACTGTTTAACTAGTTTTGTAAAAGAGCCGATGTCCTAGATTCTGGCCGTTCTGTTTGTAAGATTTGTTTACTGTATGTCAAGATTCGGTCCCCATATGGCCTAGCCTCTAAGGGACGAGATAACAAGTGGTTGTCCCCACTTACCCGAATCTTTACTTTTAGTACATTTCTTTAGTCAGTTCTTGCTTTATGTACATCTCATTATTGTACTTCTACATTCGGACTATGATATCTTGTATGATAGTCTAGCCGAAAGGAGATTCCTTTTGTTTCCAGTTTCTGGTAAAATTTATGACCGAATAACTGGTTCTAAGGCTATATATTGCTGAGCCTTGCATTGTAAAGATCATCCAAAAAATTAATGAAGAATTGCTCTGAGCAAGTGTTGTGTGTTATCTGATTTTCATTCTTATTTTCTGGTTTTGAGTTCTATACCTCCCTGCTCTGCATCTGCGAGATTTATTCTTGATCGACTTGCATCACGGAGTGATAAACTCATTTATAAGAGTTGGTATCAGAGCCATCTGGTTCTTTTTCCAAGCTATTTGATATTGTCTGGTTTTACCATTGAGCTGTATTTGTCTGAGTTGTTGTCTAAGAGTCTATGTTGGCGATAAGGCATTGGTAGAGAGATGTGAAGGTGAAGAACTATCATGTTTGCTTTCCTGGTGCACAAAGACTTTGTTTCTTCTATGTTCATGTGCTTACTCATACTTAATCCCAATGGTTGGTTATATGAATGAGTTCACTCTTCGGAAACACGATGACAGAAAGATAGCTCATAAGAATAGATGGTATTTTCTCAGTAAAATCTTGAATAGATCTCATAATGATGAAATCCTTTATGATGAGAAAGTTTTGGTACAAGAATTTGAACCTCAGCCTAATTGGACACTGCCAGAGATAGAGGTTGATAAGCTTTTTAAGATTCCTGTTTTCCAATTTCGCGCTGCTCAGCTTTTCAGATTTACTTCTGTAAATATTCCTATTTCCACTGGTCAGTCAGTTTACCAGATTCCTTTGATCAAGAAAAATGACATAGAATGGGGATTAGAGAATGGTTATAAATATGTCCATATAGGAATGATTCAGTTCAACATTAATCCTCTAGTCAGACCTGGTTTGAATACTTCATGTTTGGCTTGTGTATTAGATACTAGGATGAATAACTTTTATGATGCTTTGTTAGGAGGATTCTAGAGCCCTCTCAATAATGGACCTATTTGGTCTTCTGTCATTCCGCGCTATCAAGTTTCCTTAACTGACCCATATATCAAAGATTTCCTTAATGCCTACATACAGTTTTATGGTTTTGATGTTGCTCCCCAATCTCAAATTGCTCAGCGGCATGCATCTATTTGCCTACGGTTTGTCTGTACTTCTATGGCTGCACTCAATCCTAAGTTAAAAGATAGATCTTTAAAGGAAGGAGTAGTTGTTGGCCCTGGAAATACTGCTCCAATACAAATTGGCTTTTGTGAATGTACGTTGCCTGATGAATGGAATAGTACTTATATTCCATTATCACAGAAATACCGTTAGCTTAATGCTCCAAAGGCACAACAACAATTGTCTTTGATTCAACATCCTGATGGTACTTCTGGTTTGAAGCTTACCTCTCCCACGCTCACTTGCTCCATGTCTGCTGTCAATACATCTTCACTTTTAAGGAGTAGGGATCCTACATCCTCATCCTACCTCTCTTTTCCCAAACACATGCCTGCTATCCCAAGAAGAATGACCCAAAGGTCTCAATCTCATAAATCTGTTGATTGCCAATTTTGTGTTCCATCTACTTCCTTTCAGATTGAAAAACCTCATTCTCCTAAAGATGATTCTCAAATATTCATTCCTGATGTTAAAAGCTTCTATCTTCCAAGAGCTCAATCTGAGATATCTTCAAAAATAAATGAGAGACGTTTAAAACCTGGAAATTCTAGAAGCACATTCAGCAGTGGAACAAAGAAAGCAGACTTACAGTGGTTATCTATGAAAGATATGACTGATCCAGATCAGATAGAATCAACAAAGAACTATCAATTTTTTTGTATGTTGCAAAGTATTGATGATATAGCCAGAGATGTTTTAGAAGTCAAAGAGCATATTAAGAAATTGCATTCTGGCTACAATGAAATTTTGGGTACACAGAATCAACATACCCAGCAATTGAATGATATTAATTCTAATATGGGTATTATTTCCAGATCTCTTGGTCATTTAAGAGATGCTCTTCTAGCCCCTACTTCTCCTCCACATTATAGAGAAGTAGACCTGTCAAGTTCCAAATTAACATTCACCTCTTCTGAACCTGAGTCCTCCCATAAAATCATTCTTTTTAAGGGGGTAGAGAATATTGGTAAACTTCAGATTCAAAGAATTCAGAAAGGAATAGATTTAGCCAAAGAAAAAACAGAATTAATGAGAAATCGGCTAAACATATTTCCTTCTCCTGACAGTCCGAGACTACCAAAACAGTATTTTAGTCTCAAAATTCTGATTGAAAATGGTCAACCATCTACTCCAAAAGAAATATTAGCCATGTCCGGAGTAACTAATACTCCTGGAACCCCTGGCGAGCCTACCCAAGGTGAGTCAAGTTTTAAGAGAGATAGACATGAACCTTATTTCTTTTCACACAAAGGGAGGAAAGACCAAGAGGACACTACTGTTCATGAAGCTTCGGCTTCTAGTCCTTTCGGTAGATATTCAGAAAGATTACAGAGCACTTCCACAAAGTTAGATAATCCTTCAGGAAAGGGATATGGTAATACTTTGCTAGTGAATATTGATTACTTAAGTTATGAAGAAGTGATTAATGTCCTACATAACATTCATGCTTGGGCATTACAAAGGAAAGCAAAAACTAAGGCAAGTTGGTATGATATTGTTACCCAGATTGTTTGGTGTTTTACTGGTATTGCAAAAATGTGGTGGGATAAATTGTCTGATAGGGAAATGACACAGATTGTTGAAAATGAAGATGATCCCTTGAAAGTTTTGTTTGATGCTTTAAAACATGAGTTTGTGGGATATGTGCCAGAAGACTCAGCTCACCATGCCCAGTTATTCTTGTCTCAGAAATTATGTGATATTGATTATCTACAAGAATATTTTTGCACTATGCAAAAATTGCTTTATCAAGCTCATGACTCTCATAATGTTGCATATCTGAGATATTACATAGCCTCTATGCTAGGAAGAATCCCAGATCTGATAAATCAGTACATAGAGACTCATAAGGTCAATATTGAAAATTCATCTTTTGCAGTTGTCCATCAGATGATAGTCTCTGTACTCCAAAGAGAGTGTACTGCTGAAAAGGCTAAAAGGAATTTTAAGAAGCAGGTGCATTTCAGCACCAAGTTGTGCAATACTTTTCCTGAAACATATAATTTTGGTTGCCATTCAAAATCCAAGAACAAAGCACTAAAGAAATCTAAGGCTACTTGTTCATGTAAGCCTGAGAAATATTTTCCTAAAGAAAAGAAATATTATCCTTCCAGAAAAACTTTCAACAAAAGAAGGGTAGTATTTAGGAAAAGATCAAGACCTTCAAAGAAAGTTACTTGCTTTATTTGTGGGAAGGAAGGTCACTATGCAAATAATTGTAGAGAGAAGAAATATAAGAAATAGATGAAAATTATGGATATTTTCTCTACAATTCATGATCCGAAAGAATGGGATCTTATATCTCATTCTGAAGGTGAATATTTTGAGGTTTCTAGTTCTTCTTCATCTAATACTGAACATGATATTCTTGATATAAGAAGAATAGATCTGGATGACAGTTCCTCTGGTTCAGAAGAAACTTTTATTCTTAACATGAAGATGTTTTATAGTTATTCTGACAATTTACAGATGAAGATCGCAGCAGTCAAAGCTGAATTGGCTCAGCTTGATCCAGTCCAGTTCACTGTAAGAAGAAGATTGACAGAAAAACTTGAAAGTCTAGAAAAACTGCTACCTTCTGGGAAGAGAAATAAAGAAAAATTCACAGATGAAGAGTTCATAGAAAAAGAATTTGATTCCCTATTCAAGCCTCTCCATATAAAAGAAAGTTCATCGTCAGATTCAGGTATGGACAAAATCAGTTCTTTAAAGAACAAGATAGAACAATTAGAATCTTCAATTCATCATACTAGAACAGAGATGATTCAATTATCATCCAAGCTCCAAATGCTTATCTTAGATTATGATGATTGTAATTCCAAATTATCTGGTTTATTGCTTAAAAATGCTTCAGAAAAAATTCCCTCAGAAAGATACCAGTGTAGAAGCAATCAGAGTAATGGGAATTGGAGATAGAGTGGTAATTCCTATAAAAATCAAATCGCCAAAAATAAAAAATTACATTCTAGATGCTCAAATCGATTCTGGAGCCATGAGTATTTGTTGCAAGTATGGTGCAATTCCTTCCTATTATTGGCAGCCTACTAAATTGCAGTTTAGAGCTATTACAAAATATTTGATGGAAATCAATCGCATAGCTCCTCGTTTTCCAATTTATTTGAATGATGTCCAGGTGAAAGTTACATTGTACAGTTTTGATACAGGTTCTGACTTTCTTTTAGGACAAGATTTTTTGAATGATCTATTACTTGTCACTTTTGGTAAAGGCACAGTCACCTTCAGCACTTCTGAAGGTCCAATGAGCTTGCCCTCATCTAGTGATTATCAAATAAGAGTACAACCCACAAACCAAGATTTGGTCTATCACAGCCTCCAAGCTCTGACCAAGATTAACAAGATTGTCAAGAATGCAGAACTTCATGGTCCCAAAGCTTTGGAAAAAAATATCAGACAAGCTTCAGAAATATTGCACTACCTCTAGACCTGATGCATTCTGGACCCGCGAAATCAAGAATAAATCTCTCAAATGTAGAGCAGGGAGGTATTGAACTCAAAACCAGAAAATAAGAATGAAAATCAGATAACACACAACACTTGCTCAGAGAAATTGTTGATTAATTTTTCAGATGATCTTTACAATGCAAGGCTCACCAATATATAGCCTTAGAACTGGTTATCCAGTCATAAATTTTACCGGAAACTGGAAACAAAAGGAATCTCCTTTTGGCTAGACTATCATGCAAGATATCATAGTCCGAATGTAGAAGTACAATAATGAGATGTACATAAAGCAAGAACTGACTAAAGAAATGTACTAAAAGTAAAGATTCGGGCAAGTGGGGACAACCACTTGTTATCTCGTCCGTTAAGGCCATATGGGGACCGAATATTGACATACAGTAAACAAATATTACAAACAAAAAGGCAGGAATCTAGGACATCTGCTCTTTTACAAAAGTATTTACACAGTGGAGATTTTTATCTGGACTAAATCCCACGGAAACCAAAAGAAATTATTCCATATCAATAGGGTGATTTGCAAAGATTTCATTAGAGTGATCTTTTGCAATCAGTCACTGTTTGCTCTTTCTTCATGATCACGTTGATGATGAGGATCCCTTTCTTGATAATAGTCTACTAAGCCATTTAACTCAGGAGCAAAAAATTCATTAGGAATGTACATCCATGGGGTATCATGTTCTCTGAAACAATAATAAAATGGGAATGAATACAGATTTTGAGGTCTATATTGTTCATCGACAGAAATCCTAACTTGGAAACTTACAAAGAGACTAAAAGATTGGTCTCCCTCATTTGAAACTACCATTGAACCCTGATGAACTAATGTGAATTCTATGACATAATCATTCTGAGAAGCTATATGCAATTCCCACATTAGAGTACTAAGAGTACACTTAGTATCATGTTCTAACATCCAATTGACTCTTGGCATATACTTGACCAAAAATATTTTGAACCAAGGACTCCACCAATTGACAACACTATCTATATTTACAGCAAAAAATATGACTCTGGCAGACCCATGTATTCTGGCTTTTTGATGAATGGTAAAGTAATCATGCCATGTCTAGTCAGTGTTCTGGATGAATGCAAGATACGAAGGCTCTGCTTCTCTAGTCAAAGTATAATAAACTCTCCAAGGTCTCTCTCTATATGGTAACTCTCTTGCATATGACCACATTCTATCTTCAGAATTAAACCATTCCTGCAGAACTAGTTCCCTAAGACTTATCGACAAAGACTCAAACCTTTTTACAAAACAATCCCAACAAAATTGGTAATGACACTGACTACAAACTATTACTTGACTGACTCTTCTAGACTGGACTGAACTTGAAGCTTCATCTTGTCGCAATTGCCTGAACATTTTGACTTCTTTGATTTCTTGTGATCCTTCTCTTGTGAGCATATCAGCAAGGTAATTTTCAGCACTGGATTTATAGACTATATCAAAATAAAAACCATCAAGCCATAATGCCCATCTCAATAGTCTGGTACTTACTTGCTCAAGCAGTGTTTTGTTTGCCAAAATGCTCTTCATATTTTTCAAATCTGTTCTGACTAAGAATCTGACACATTTTAGGAACAAATGAAACCTTTTTATTCCTCTTTTAACAACTAGTATGTCCTTATGGGAAGAGGGATACTTTCTTTCAGTATCATGAAATGTACCTGAGGAATAAGCACATACCAGTTCTTTTCTTCCATGCTTCTGCAACAATATAGCAGCCCAAGTATGATCTGAAGCATCTGTCTCAAGAATAAATGGAAGATTAGTATATGGCAGCTTAAGTTTTGGAAAATCCATAATTTTGCTTTTAATCCTTCTGATTGCATTGGTCATCTCTTCTGTCCATCCTGCTGCTTGCTTCTTTAATCTTTTCTGAAGGACCTTTGTATCATCTGCTTGTTTCTCATAAAACTGTCTTATATAATTCAAACAACCAAGAAATTTTTGCAATTTCCTAATATCTAGAATAATGTCAGGAAATTTCAACAAATGGGTTAGAACATGAGGTTGCAGATTTACATGTCCTTGTTCTATATGCAGTCCCAAATAATCTATTCCGACTTTACCAATATGAATTTTTTTTTCTTCTGAATCTGAAAGAACGAGACCATGCTTATAAACCAGTTCATAAAACTTTTCTAAATGTAGCTTGTGACTATTTACATCTCTGCTAAAAACAAGCAAATCATCTATATAAACTATTATGTACTCCTCCCCACCAAAAATGTCTTCCATCCTTTTCTGAAATTCTGATGGAGCATTTTTAAAACCAAAAGGCATTACAGACCATTGATATTGGCCATGAGGGACTCTAAAAGAAATCTTGTATCTATCGTCAGGAAGAATGCCTATCTGCCAAAAACCAATTTTTAAGTCAAATTTGCTGAAAACATTGGCATTAGAAATTTTGGAAAGTAATAGTTCTTTGTTGGGTAAAGGATACTGGATTGGAAACAAGGCATCATTCAGGGCTTTATAGTTGATGACGAGCCTAATTTGGAACTTGACAGGTCTACTTCTCTATAATGTGGAGGAGAAGTAGGGGCCAAAAGAGAATCTCTTAAATGACCAAGAGATTTGGAAATAATACCCATATTAGAATTAATATCATTCAATTGTTCGGTATGTTGATTCTGTGTACCCAAAATTTCATTGTAGCCAGAATGCAATTCCTTAATATGCTCTTTGACTTCTAAAACATCTCTGGCTATATCATCAATATTTTGCAACATACAAACAATTTGATAGTTTGTATAATTGTGTAACTTTGCTAATTATGTCTGATCTGGATCAGTCATATCTTTCATAGATAGCCACTGTAAGGTTGCTTTCTTTGTTCCACTGCTGAATGTTCTTCTAGTATTTCTAGGTTCTAAATGTCTATCATTTATTTTTGAAGATATCTCATATTGAGCTCTTGGAAGAGAGAAGATTTTAACATCAGGAATGAAGATTTGAGAATCATCTTTAGGAGAATGAGGTTTTTCAGTCTGAAAGGAAGTAGATGGAACACAAAACTGGCAATCAGCAGATTTATGAGATTAAGACCTTTGGGCCTGAGTGATAGACTGTGGGCTAGCATATTCTGTTTCCTAGGAATGGTAGCAAAGTTTGTTTCCAGAAGACCTTTGATCAAATCTAGGACAATCTCTCTATATTGCCTCAGTCTGGGATTATTTAGAGAGTATTCACCTTTGATTTGTTTAATAATCAATTCTGAGTCTCCCAATGTAGAAACTCTCTTAGCTCCAAGTTTTCTAACCATTTGTAATCCTAATATTAGAGCTTCATATTCTACCATGTTATTTGTGCATTTAAAATTTAACCTAAATTCATGACCTTCAAAATGATTGTTCTCCATGTTGTGAATCCACACTCCTACACCTGATCCTAGTCTATTCACAGATCCATCAAAATCCAAATGCCATAGTGATTCATAAAAAATGTTTTCATTGTCAGCTGTTTTATATTTCTGTTCTACAACTGTGATTTCCTTTTTGTCATGGTCTGAATTTTACAAGATGAAAGAGTCCATATCATAATGGACGGAGTATATAGGGAAATTCTGTGGTTTTTCTGCACTATGTTACACTGAAATTTGTCACCATGACTATCTGCAGTTAATATGGCTCCATCAATAGTCATATTATCCTCCTTGTCAAGCCTAATACCTCTGCTCTTCATGTCAAGCTTCAAAAAAGAGAGAAAGTCACTAAAAACATGTTTATCTC
>APFE031184800.1:5944-27192 GCA_000404065.3 Pinus taeda | reverse complement strand
CTCCACATTAATGAACCAACTTAAGGACTAAGTAATGACAATAATAAAACCTTTGTTTCAAACTAATCAACTTATTTGTTTTATAACATTAAAAAAAAACTATTAATGAGAAAATAATTTTCAATTAAAAAATAAACTAGTTTCTTGTGATTAAACTAGTGTTTATTCACATTATCATTAATAAATAAATAATTTACAATTAAAACTTAAACTATTTTCATCTTATAAAAATTGAGCATGATGACGGCCTTATATAATGTCTTTTCAAAAAAATAAAATTTTAAAATAAAACTAGTTTTATGTAAATATTTGATTATTAAAATATGTCTTTCTTCAAACTTAAACTCAACTTTTTGTAAAAATACATGTTTTTAATCATTAAACTTGCAAATTAGTCATAAATTAAATGTTTAGTAAACACAAATAGATATCAATCCATGATAAAAATCAAAACACTTAAGCCATTATACATCACACATTGCCAATTTTAAAAATATAAGTATAAAAAATAATTTCGTTATAGTTTTATTTTAAATTATTTATTATTAATTATAAAAATAATGAATATATGAATTAAATCTATATGCGTTTTAAAATACATGTAACAATATTCTTAACCATAAAAATTTTAATTATGCAACTTAGTGTTTTTAGATACCATTGTTTTATCAATACCATATTTAGTATAATTGTTATATGATATTTTTTAATTAATTAATTTAAACTAATAATTAATAATATAACTAATTTATAGATTAAAAACTTAGGCCCTTGATCGATGAAATACATTCAGGCAAATTTTACAGAAGTTAAATTTCTATCGTCCTCTTAATAATTACCCATACTTAAATTAAAATTATAAAATACTTATTATAATTATTAAAAAAATACTATAAATAATAATTATTATTATTTAATATTATTAAAAAAAACCAACCACCTTAACATTAACCCGTATAAGCCACGTTCTTTAATGCTATTCACACGAATTTGACAACCACGAAGTGTTGGAATGGTTGGAGTTTTGAAGTTTTGCCATCTATCTACTATCAACAACGTCTCTTCCATGCCATAATTCAAATCTAACAACTCAACCCAATACTACCAACGTCACCAAAACAAACACAAAAATGCAATAACCCTTAACATAAAATATTAAAATATACTCTCCCATCCTCTTAATTTGACCACACTCTCTTCATTTTTTTTGTTTTTCTATCCCCCTCACACTCTCTCGCTCCACAAATAGCGGACCACAGCCTCTTCATTTTGCTTTCTTTTACATAACTGAATCGTCCCTTCAATCGTTGGCGCAACTGCTCCAGTACTCTCCCGCGCCACTGCAGTTTGGAACAGCACCTTACACCAAGTCCTTCCAAGGACATTAAATGTTCCACACCTCGCAGCTCTTCTATCTCAGCGCATTCCTCTACCGACAATACTCGAAGATTTCTGAAGTGCTCCAACCCTTGCATGCACTTGAACCTGGGACATCGCTTAACACACAAATGCCATAAATTTTCCAAAGCTGGCAACCCTTCTATCTCGGCGAGATCAGTAACATATAGGAGTCGAAGCTTTGTGAGGTGTTCCAACCCTTGTATGGTCTTCAGTTTACTACATCCAGAGACGCCCAACCACCACAAAGTCGTCAGATGTTCCAGAGATGGAAACACTTCTATCTCATCACAACCATAAACATCTAGATGTGTAAGCGTTGGGAGGTGTATGCTCTTGAGTTTGCTACATCCACTCACATACAAGCGCTCCAAAGATGATGTCCACGTTTCAAGACTGGTGAGCTCCTTTACATTTTCACAATCATAGATACCCCAAGGCCTTCCTATCTGCCTCAATTCCTTACAGCCAGACAAAAAAAGTCGTTGAAGGTTTCGGCAAACTCCTTCAGGAAAGCTTACCTCCGTTATCTGTACTCCAACCAGTTGAAATTCCCGGAGCCTCTCCAAGCCAAACATAGATTTGCCATTGGAGTCGTCCAATTCATTCAACGCTGCTACTGTTTCTCTTTCTCGTTCTGCTGTTTTAAATGGAAGTTCGCCCAATGGACAATCTTCTATGCGAAAGTATTCGAGATTGTTCAGCAGGAGAATATCCTGTGGTAACTTTTGTATCCCACAAGAAACCAAACTCAACTCTGTCAGTTGAGTCAACCGTCCAAAAGTATCCGGCAAGCATTTCAATCGCGGGCAATTGCTCACCCGCAAATCCTTCAAGCTATTGAGGGAACCGAGGGAAGATGGCAGCACTTCCAACAAACGGTCCCCTAAATGGAGTACCTCCAAGTTGCATAGGTCACCGACACCGCTGGGCAATTCTTTTAACCCAGCATCCACTAAATATATTTCTTCCAAGAACCGTTGATGTGCCACCTGGGGAGGCAATTCTTTCACCTCGGAACAACATGAAAGATCCAAGAATTCCAGCGTCGTAATATTTCCAAGTGTCCCTTTGGAAATGGTCACATTCCTACATTCCTTCAAAGAGAGACATTTGAGTCGAGTCAAATTCCCAAAAGAATTTGGCAGCATCGCCAGGCGGTAACAATAAGACAAATCAATGGACTGGAGGTTTGGTAGCTTTCCGATGGAATCAGGCAGCATCTCCAAACTGGTAGCATAAGACAAATCGATGTCCTGAAGATTTGTTAGCTTTCCCAGGCAATCAGGCAACGATCTCATTCTTGTGAAATGTCTTAAAACCAAGTCTGTCAAAGAGTGCATATAACAAAATTCCTCTGGCAAAGTTTTGAGTTGGACAGTCCCATCATAATCCACAACAATCTTTTCAAGGTACTTCAGTTGTCCTATGGACTTTGGAAAATCTGAAACGGGAGAGTAGATGTTTAACTCTCGCAACTGGAGAGGCGGCTGCAATGCACACATTTCCACTGTAAGAAAGATTTCGAGATGATTCTGATCTACAAACAAATTGAGATTGAAATAAAGGAAGTATAAACACGCAAAATTGCGTACCTGAGATTCCTGTTGCCACAAGGTTTTCAATCTGCTTCCTCTCACTTCTAAAACTCTTAAATTTCCCAGGGGAACCCAAGAAGGCAGGGAAGAATAGGGGCATTTATACCAGCGGAGCCATATGAGATGTGGTGACCGCACCCTCCTCAATATAGCTTCTACATAATAATCTTCACTTGCAAGAATTCGCAAACCATGATAACGATCTGTATTGAACAGTGCCCGCTTACAGTTTCCCAACAGCTCCTGAATACACCTTTTGTACCATGACATTTCTGAACGGACACCAAATCCATAATGAAAACCGTCTACACGATGAACCGTCGAAATCCCGCGAACTTCGGTTGTGACCTATTCAATCATAAAAATAAAAGATAGATAGTATCCAGGGCACAGATCTTGCGTTGAACAAAACAACTTTAAAAATTTTGAACCAAAGAGGAATGTTTGAATCACTTACAGACCACGACGATTCTTCAAATAACTTATCAACATTGTTATTGTTGGTGGCGTGACACCAAAGACGATGGGGCATTGATCTTTCCGCAGCAGTATATCTTCCCATATCTCTAACCTGATCATGCATTTTTATCCGCTTTCCGCTGTCCAGTTCCAGAAGACACTTGCTCTCTAAATTTGAAATCCCCACCGCTCCCCATATTCTTTTTGCTGTATCCATATCTTCTCCTATAGAAAAGCAAACCATATCTAAGAATATTTGCTGGTGCTCTTGGTCGAGTGAATAATAACTAATTTTGAGCGTTTCCCGTATGTCCGCGGGTGGTATCTTGTGAAATTCATTCAATAGCTCTTTCCAGTATGTGTCATCTCTTCCACAAAGAAGAGCCCCAGTAACTTTCAATGACAACGGCAATCCATCACAGGCCCTTACAAACCGTTCCACAAGATGTATAAATCCTGGTTGTGGATGTGGCTGCTTGAAGGCATATGAGCAGAACAACTCTTGGGAGTGTGCTCTATTCATCCCGGTGAGCTTATAAATTGATGAATCTGCTATTTCTGAACATAGGAGAGCATGCTTGTCCCGAGAGGTAACTATTATCAAGCTATTGGAACTAAGAACATCCCTAATTGGTAAGAATGCATCCAATTGATCGGCCTTCTCTACATTATCTAAAACTATCATTGCATTACAACAAGCTAGGTAACGTTTAAGGATTATCACACCTTGGTCCACAATCTCAATTTTAATATCCCTGTGTGTCAAGTCTTTAATGAGCTTCATTTGCAAATCAACCAGCGATTTTCTAGCTGCAGTTTCACTAACATCAGATAAAAAAGAGGATCCATCATACTCAGAGCACCTACGGTTGAAGATCTGTTTCACCAAAGTGGTTTTCCCAATACCACCAACACCTATAATTCCGACAACCCTGGCCTGGACGTCACGCTTCTGCCCCTGCTGCATTAGCACTGTACTTTCAAAGTGCTGTAGCTTATCATCCAATCCAGTTGGATATTTAGCCACAAAAAGCGGTGTTTTTGAAAGTTTTTTCAATAGGCTTTGAACAACTTTGTCCAGAAGCTCCGCCTCGTTCCTGGATGAATAACCAATGAGAAATGAATAGGTAAGTGTCAAGTACCAAGCAGCACTTCTAAATTTCTGTATCCATATGGGATAATTCCTATTTTCCGCTTGTGAGTGGCGAGTAATAAAATCTTGAACGTTACAAATCATTCCAGAGGTCCTTTTGAAGTTTTATTCTTTATATCTACCAAACAGGTACATCGATCGTGCAGGAGTAAGTGGAGAGATTCTATACAGTTCAGAAAGCTACAAAATTTGACAAAGCTATGGGCATCTGATAATCTATTCACATGAGGAATACCAGATTTCCTTTAAAACTGGAAGGACCACATTGATCTTTGGGTTTCATTCAACTTAGTTCTCAATGCTAACAACATGCAAAATGTCTCTGCTTACCCTTGTAACCATTGCTGAAACATAAGAGGCAACACACAATTCCCCTGATTCAAATGGATTGAATTCAAACTACATCAGGGAGGAAACACACATTTCCCCTGATTCAAATGGATTGAATTCAAACTACATCAAGAGACACCATATTTACCTGGGAGAAACCCAATTTAAGAAAATCCCTGCAGGGAAATGGACTCGCTTTCCAATCAGCTTGTCCAATTCAAATTATTGAGATGGACTTTTCATTGGAGCCAATGGATCACTTAAAAAAAAATCTCTTACAGCAATCCCCAACATTCATTTGCTCGGCAAGATTTCTCAGACCACCTTCAAGTTGCTGATTTCCTCAACTGATCGAGAGAACTGAAAGGTTCGTAGTTAAATGCTTTTATTCTCACGTATAGCACGTCGCAGGGCGTCAATCACAGGATCAACATTACACTATACTTTTGGAGATAAACGAGCAGGATAATACGAAAGGATCGCAGCCTTTCTGAAGTGCACAAAAAGACAGATGGGATTATTTTGTTATTAGCTTGGTCTAGAGCGACCAGCTCATTGAATTAAGGGGATCGACGGAGGAGATGATTTCAATTACTAGTTTTTCTGGTGTTGTGTGGTCATAGTGGAATTTAGCACAAAATGCCGCATAGAAGAACAAAAACAAAATCTTCTGAAGTAGGAAGAAGCCAGACTCAAAAGCAGGGCAATATGGCTCAAGGAAGGTGACAAGAACACTAAGTTTTTTCATAAGTATGCAAACTCCAGCGCGAGAAAAATACCATATGGAAAATAAGTGAGGGAAAGGGAGGTTTTTTCGTCTCACAACAATATATTTCAAAGGAAGCTGTAAGACATTTTAAAAGCCAATATAGAAGAAGGGAAAGGTGTGGTTTTCAGGACATTCTATGGGGTATTGACCTGGTACCACAAATGTTTGATAATGAAAAAAAAGAGTCCTTGTTTCAGCCAATAACACAGGATGAACTTCTAGGAATAATGAGGGCTTTTAAAAAGGACAAATGCCCAGGCCCGGATGGCTGGACTATAGAATTTTTTATTCACTTTTTTAATATCATCAAGAAAGACATGCTGAGGATGGTTGAAGCATCTAGAATTTCAGGTAGCATTCATCACATCACATCCTCCACTCTCATTGCTCTAATCCCAAAAAAGGTGGAAGCGGAATCTTTTCAAGATTTCAGGCCGATCTCATTATGCAATATAACTTTCAAAATCATCACAAAAATTATTGTTGAAAGAATAAAAGCGACTTTAGCCACCTTTCTTACTAAGGATCAACATGCTTTTTTCAAAAGGCGGAATATATTGGATGCAGTCGCTAATACTCACGAAAGTTTGTTTTCTATGATATCAAAAAAATCAGACGCGGCCATTCTGAAAATTGATTTACAAAGAGCTTATGATTGTTTAGATTGGGGGTTCATTAGATGTTTATTGGCAAAGATCGCCCTGAAATCAAATTCCATCAGCTGGATAATGGCATGCGTAGAAAATGTGAACTACGCTGTCATCATAAATGGAATGCCTTCTCCTTTCTTCCCAGCAGAAAGGGGGCTTCGTCAACGATGCCCCCTTTCTCCTCTTCTGTTTATCCTGGTAATGAACTCTCTAAGCCTCCATATTAACAAGGCAGTTTCCGAAAATAGGTGCAGGCCTCTCAAGATTTGCAGGAATAACTTCATCTCGCACAACCTCTTTGTTGATGATGTACTTATTTTTGCAATGCTTTGCAAGGTTTCGTGGATATGTCTCAATGACATTCTTAATAGATTCCAAAGAGCTACTGGGTTACAAATTAATAAGGCAAAATCTACCCTCTTCCACAATGATATCAACATGGAAATGGTGAAATGGATCTCTGAGTTGTTTGGAATTGAGATGAAATCGCTTAAGGATGGCTTAAAATATCTGGGTTTTCAGCTAAAAGCCAAGGGCTATTCCAAAGCGGATTGGCAATGGTTAATAGAAAGGTATTACAAAAATATTTTGGCTTGGGAATACAAGAGTCTATCCTTGGCAGGCAGAATTCTTCTAACTCAAGCGGTATTATCACAATTGGTTGTATATTGGGCTCATATATTCTTCCTTCCTGCGAGTATCATCCACAAAATGAACAGGATTTCTGCAAATTTTATTTGGGGTGGTAAATCAGATCCGAGGAAATTCCATCTGTCCAAAATGGAAAAGATTTCTTTGCTTAAGAGCCTAGGAGGTTGGGGGTTATTGGATTTAAGGGCTTTTTGTAAAGCGCTCCTCTGCAAATTGCTGTGGAGAGGAATTTTCGGGGTAGGGCCGTGGAGTATCACTATTAAAAAGAAATACATGAAAGGTAAAGATTTGGAATTCTGGTTCAGAACAGGATCGATTGGAGCCAAGCATGGATCTGCTATATGGCTCAGTCTTCGCAAAATTGAGCAGTATTTTTTAAAGAATCTGAAGTGGAGCCTACATTCTGGCAGCGGAATTTTAATTGGTATCGATCCCATATTGGGTGGGCGGGAAAGCATATCCATTCCTCAGAAACTTTTATCTTTCTTCCACAGGAACGGCATTTTTACTTGGGACAAGCTCATTTCAGCTTGGCATGGCCCAATCCCTCTATGGAAAGAAGCCAATGATCTTCGTATGCCAGAGTCTCTGGTTATGCTATGGAATTCTGTCAAGGATGCTCTCAGAAGTTGTGGATTTCATCGCTCAGGGTCAGCTGACTATCTAATCTGGCTGGTGCCAAATGCAAAATTGTTGGTCCGAGTAAAAGACATTTACTCTGATGTGATTAATTTAAAGGCCTCTCACTCTAGCGCTATATATCCTCCAATCCTCTGGAAGACGGGATGCCCTCTAAAATTAATTTTCTTCTCGTGGCTGGTGTTTTTACAACAAAAATTTGACATGGGAAAATTTAAGGAAAAGGAACTGGCACGGGTCGAGTAGATGCTCAATGTGTGAATCAGCCGAGGAATCCAATTATCACATGTTCTTCCAATGCAAATCCTCACTGCAAATCTGGTATGAATTGGCAATTCTTTATGGTTTCTCTCATGTTGTTTTTGTTTCAATCCATGCAGCTTTTGAATGGTGGAGTGGGCAAAGAGAACCATGGAGATCTTTTATTATTATTTTCCTATGGTGCGCATGGAAGTGGAGGAATTGCAAAATATTCAAAGATTCAAAGGACTCCTTAAAGACTATTTTGCAACATATCATAACCATCTATGATTCCGTGCCTATAAAGCATCCCAAAATGACAAAAGGCCACATAAAAGAGAAAGAATGTTTCCTCAACAGAGTTCCTAGAGCGTTTTTTGATGGTGCTGAGCAACAAAATATTTGTGGCTGTGAGGTTCACATTATTATGGACGAGAAGCTTCAATATCTTATTTCATGGAATGGAGGAAATGGCACTAATAGTATGGCTGAGGCGAGAGCCCTAGCAGGACTTCTTGCTTTCTGCATGTTTTTTGATATACAGGCTATTTCAATCTATGGTGATTCCAAAACAGTGATCGATCATGTCAAGGGAGCCTGCCGCATTAGAAGCCCTCACTTGGCAGGGTGGATGGATATGATAATGTTTTTTTGGGGGCTCATGAGAGATTGTTCCATGCAACACATCTGTCGTGCCCATAATCACCAAGCTGACTGCATATCAAAGAAGGGTCTACTCTTAGGTACAGGTTCATGGTCCATGGAGGTAATAGATGGAGAGAATTCATGTTTTATCCAGGACTTCTCTATCCCTGGATCTTGAAGCTCTTTTGGTTATTTACAGGTTCTATTTTCTTTATCTTTGCTGTTTTTTTCTTGTATATGACATGATATATGGATGTCCAACAATCTCTAAAAATCTCAGTTTCATATATGGATGTCAAAGATGACTGTTTTTTTGTTTTATCTGATGTTTTTTCGGATCAGCGATGTTGGTTTCCTCCTCCTTGAAGGAACCCATCCTTGAGTTTTTGGCCACAGTGTCTCAAAATCAAGGTTTCCTAGCATCTATTTTGCGCCATTTTTGTACCATCTCGATCTTTTATATTGTCTCAATATAATACAATGATGCTTTTTTTCTTTCTTGAAAATATATATTATAATATATTATATATTATTATATATATATATATATAAAAATTAAATTAAAATAAAATAAAAAATAAAAAAAATATAAAGTAAATTAATAATAAAAATAAATAATAATAAATAAATAATAATATTAAAAAAATAAATAAAATAAATATAAAATAAAATAAATTAAATAAATATATAATTTAATATAAATTATATATATATATTAAATAAATAAATAATTAATTAAAATAAATAAATAAATAAAATAAAAATTTCATCATGTGGTAGGACTTCTCCTGGATCCTTTGTGAGAAGCCGATTTTGTCATGATATATGTTTTTCCTCCTTCGTTTCGGCTGGGCTTCCCTTCATTTGTAGAGATAAAGCTTCAATAGTTGGATCGTAGCCATTGGAGTTTGGCTAAATGGATAGGGGACTTTCTTCGGTAATCTGTGTTTTTGCGCGTAGTCTTAAAATCCCATAAAATGACCTAGAAATCCCATAAAATAACCTAGGAATTTGTAATAATTGTCAAATTTTAAAATTTTGAATGTGCCACGAAGACTGATTTTTGATGATGCTGAATTTTTCCTGCCATAAAATAAATCGATTCAAACACTCCAACTAACTAACTAACAGATTTTTTGATTTTTTTGAAATTTTAATACGAGATTCCGATAAAAGCGATCATCGAGGCTATTTTGTTGCGTTGGTAGACAATTCCTGTTTCTTGGGGTTGGACGATTGGGAGTGATCGCTCTTTTGGTGGTGCGTTGAAGGTCTTTGACCGGGGTTCTGACCTATTTCTTGGTCAAAAGTAGTTGGTGGGGCTAAGGGCTAGCGAGTGCTATTTCCACCTTTATAGCAATATAAATGCTCCATCCTTACAGCCAGATCCATGTATGTATGGGATACTGATGCGACAGCTACATGGAATCCCATGATTTTCTGGCAACTATGCTCCATACCTTTCCTGGCTGCTCCCTTCCAACCTGTCACACGGTGGATATGATAGTACACCATACTCATTCAATACAACCTCTATAGTCATTCAATGCAATCGCCCAATCTTGGTGCCCAAAATTTCAAAATTCAAATGTTATTTCAGCACCCAAGGTGCCCATGAAATTTCTGAAACGAAGTGAAACGAACACACCACAGAGATTTCGAATATCTACAGGGGTCTCTCCTTGCATCATGGTCTTCCAACGCTCTTCCGGTACTGGTTCCGCCATACGAGAGGCCGAGTGTTGGAGGTGCCACTCTCTCTGGTTTCCCAGATTGGATCATCCATTGACCACATGAAGCAGGGATTATTTGTGCGCTCTTATATAAATGCATCCTCTGAATACAGAATGATCTCGCCGATTCACAACATCTGAGGAGCTTGCTTATATTGTCTTTGGTGTATCTGCAGAGGAAAATAATAGCACAACAGAGAGAAATCTTCAGGGACATAGAAGACTTTGCAGCTAGTAGTTTCTTATGTGACCTTCCTTCTTCCTTACAGAAAATGGTTTTCTAATAAGTCGCTGCGGGGACTTTCGGTTTTTTGGGGAATTTTCATTAGCTCATTATTGAGCAATCCTTCTGTTTTGATTTGATTTCAGGGTTGTGATTGATAACGTCGTCTATGAAAACGCAACATTAGTGAGGGTAAAGCCCTTGGCTTTCTCAGTCTGAATTTCTTGAATACATCCTATGTGGGGTAGTTTTTCACTATGCATTTGTTCTGTCCAAATAGCGTTTGGGCTTTAATGAAAAGTGACCCTCTAGTTACCGGGATGTGGAGTTAAATTGGCAACTGATTTAGGGGTTTTCCTTTTTACAGGTGGACAGTGCAAACAAGCATGGTATTCTATTGGAGGCTATTCAAGTTCTGACTGAATTGAACCTTAATATCAACAAGGCTTATGTTTCTTCAGATGGGAGATGGTTCATGGACAGTATGTTGTAATTAATGATATTATATCTTATGTTTTTGTAGGTTAATACTCTTACGATTGTTTTAGTCTTGCTCCTGACAAATTCTTCTGTTGTGGCAGTGTTCCATGTCACAAACGAAAATGGAAAAAAACTTACAGATGAAGGCGTAATTGGGTACATTAAGAAGTTATGTATAAATATCTTTCAAACCAGGGTTGGCAATACAAAAGTATTTCTTATGTTTCCTGAACCATCCATGCGTTGTATTGCAGAGGTTGGCAACAAACCGCTGCGTAGTGCCTTTGTTTGGAAAACCAGCAGGTCTAGATGCAGCCGCTGAACATACGACAATTGAATTAACAGGCACTGACCGACCGAGACTGCTATCTGAAATATTTTCCGTATTGGGTGACCTAAAATGTAACATTGTGGAGGCGGAGGTCTGGACTCACAACAGGAGGGTTTCCTATCTTGTATACGTTACTGATGAGGACACGGGTGCGGCCATTTAAGACCAGCAAAAGATTTGTAAAACTGAAGAGCTATTGTTAAATGTAATGAGAGGAAACAACACCATCATAGAAGCTAAAACGGTGGTGTCAATGGGATTCACTCACACAGAAAGGCGGCTTCATCAATTGATGTTTGTTGACTGTGACTATGATAAACTTGATCGAACTGGAGACAGGGCATCACTTTCTCTCAAGGACAACGACAATGTCAAGCCTCTTGTGACTGTTGACAACTATTTGGAGAGGGGGTATTCTGTGGTGACTGTTCAGTGTAAAGACATACCTAAGCTTCTCTTTGATATTTTTTGCAGCTTGACAGATCTGGAGTATGTTGTCTTTCATGCCACTATAGACTCTCAAGGCCAACAAACTTTTCAGGTATAGCTCCAGCAACTACAAGGGACTTGATTTTTCATAGGATCTTTGTTTTTTTTTTAATGTTTATTTCCTAATTTGATTTTGTTAAACCAGGTATAGGTGGTTTCAGATCACATCCCTAATGGGGTTAATATTGAATCTAAATTTGGTTAAAGAAGAGTTGGGGTATTTATTTCCGTTCTTCTCTTTTGTGATACAGGAGCACTACATCAAGCATACTGGTGGTTGCCCCGTGTATTCAGAAGCAGAGAAGCAGCGTGTGATTCAGTGTTTGGAGGCTGCCATTAGACGAAGAATATCAGAGGTACGAGTCCAAGGATCGAATCCATGGTGGAAATTTATTCAAAACCCTAAGACTTGGGATTCCCGGTGCATTCAATTTGATCCTTTTTAAATTTTAGTCATCTTAGTGTGAGTTTTGTTTATGATATTTTATGAATTTAGGGTATGCGACTGGAACTCTGCACCAACGACCGTGTTGGGCTTCTGTCAGAGGTGACTCGCATATTTAGAGAAAATGGGATGTCAGTTACAAAAGCAGAGGTGTCAACGTAGGGTGATAAGGTAGCTGATGTGTTTTATGTGACTGATACAGTTGGAAACCTTGTTGATGCCAAGACAGTAGAAGCTGTTCCCCAAGAAATTGGACTAGCAATCTTGCAAGTAAAAGACGATTGTATGCATACAAAATCTCCTCCAAGGGAACCTGCCATCCGATTCTCCCTTGGTGATCTCTTCAAATCAAAGTCAAAGTGTTTTCTCTACAGTCTTGGATTGATAAAATCCTATTCTTAGATGTTGTATTTTGGGCCTCTTGCAATGGACTTAAGTAATCGCCTTTGAAGGTTGTATGTATGGATGATGGTTCTCAAAAAACCATCGTCGTTCATCTGTTTTCCACTGTTACAATTACCTTGCTAAAGACAGAAATTGGTGTGATTCCAACATACTTCAGACTGAAATTCTCAATATTGGTACAACAATGCAAGGATCTAGAAAGCACAATACCACTGGGATTTGCCAAATATGATTTGTTGATCATCGAATAGAAGACCAGCAATGGAGAACTATTCACCACACTGGCCGGACATGGCCCTGTCATTTGATGACCCAAGAATTGTGAAATTGACCTCATCATAGAGAAGTGTGCAAAATTGGTAGAATTGAAAGAAGACCGTGCTAATTACAGTGGTGGTAGGAGAAAGGAACTAAACCCACCTAATCTAGAATTGCTTATACAAGTTGTACAAATTACAAGCTGATAAATAGTCTTTGTTCTACAGAATGACAACTCTTCAAACTACACAGGTAAAGACCATTGATGAATCACAGTGTTAACATAGATTCTAGTGCTTGACATAGATTCTTAGCACTTCTTGGCCTTGTATGAAGTAAAATACTCCTTTTAGCCACTGGAGGTTTCCTTTGAAAAGTAGAAGGCACGACCCCAAGTCTATCTGCAAGAATCGGGCAGACTGATGGAGAAGGCGTTGAATACTACTGGACTTCTTGCCGAACATCTGAATTTGAAAGGAGTGTGAGTTGGTAGGAGATTGGTACAACACGAGGTGACAATTTGGGGCAATTGCTGGTATTTTTTGCTTTCCTTCATTGAATAGGAACTGCACCCCACCTTTCTGTTTAGAGATTCCTGGTCAGTGGTATGTTTTCGCTGGATCAGCTAATACAGTGCTTCTCCCTTCTTTCTTAAATCATTTGAATCCACTGACACTTCTGATCATTTGCACTTCTTATACCGTTGTATTGATGATGTAAAATATGTAAATAATTGTATAGCAAATTCAGTGGAGTTGGCCTCTGGATGATCATAGTTCATTGTTTGTGATCGACTTGACTGGGGGTTGGCCTTTGTATAGCTCTGTATCCTCTGTTTCTTTATCAGCCCATAATAATAAAAGTTTATTACAAATGTGTGTGGTGCTTGTTTGTACTATTGTTCTTTGTATTATGTTTGGCACTTTTTATGAAGTAACTGCGATGATGATACTTCAGGTATTTCGTGGCAATGTTGATTTGATGTGTTTGATTTATGAGATTTCTGTTGTTATTTCACAGGAGGTTGCTATGCTCTGTATCATCTCCAAGTGCAGCCGAGGATAGTTAACAACAAATCGTGAACTCCTGTGGAAAATGAGCTTTCAAAGGATCTAAAGAAAGTGAATTCTCAAGGAATTTATGTGTTATTTTTAAAACTAGGGTTTTAAGTATATCACAATGTTCTTTAAATGTCATCAAGTCAATGATAATGGTTGTTAGAGAGCCGTGGACTTACATGAACAAAGAATAATGGATTTCAAGAATGAAGAATAATGAATTTCAAGAAAATGTTGTGTTCAAAGATATCTTTACAGTGTTGAAGTACAAGTAAGCATTCCGTGACATAAAATGAATAACTAAATAATTTTAATGATAAGACAATCGGTATGATCAATTTATATATGGCTTAAAATTAAAAGTAACTCATCTAAAATAGGAAAAACAATCAACTTTAATCATCTTAATTGCATTTGGATCTTCATCTCAGATACTTTGATTTGCAAAGCTTGGGGACTTATCTTAGATGCTTTGACTTGCAAAGCTTGGGGACCTATCTTAGATACTTTGACTTGAAAAACTTGGGGACCTTGGACGAATCTAACCAATTAGTAATTTGACCTTCCATTGTGAATCAACAATATTAATAAAAGGTCATATTGTATGATGAAATTGATGTTTCAAAGCTCATTTGTCAACACAACTATCTGAAACTTTTTAGAGGTGAAATTGTCTTATGTACACTCTACCATGATTGCAATTTTTTAAATCCAAAATATAGTTCAAAGTTTCGTAAAATTGTCTTTTGTTAGTGACTTTGCAAAAATATTAATGATGTGATCACTTATCTTGCAATAAATAAGATTCACAATATCTTTATCTTGTCAAATAATGGGCATGAAGCCTCCACATGACAAGAAGATTTTGTATTGCATAATACATTGGAATCTATTCCTCAAACGAGAAGCCAACCTCATCCATTATGTGGATTCACATTGATTTTGTCAACATTAAATGCACCCTTAGATTCAATTCTAGTGGTCAACAGTGTTGCTTCTTACAAGACCAAAATAACCGACTAGTTACATATTCTTAATGCAGTGCTTCATACTGTGCTAATATGTATCTTTCATAAACAATCCTTTTTCTGGCCTCTAAGCAGCTCTCTTTCATATCCTACATGAATTTGTAGACCACACTAACATCAAATAATATATGAAATCTGCTATGAATCAAGTAAATGAGGCTCCAGTAGTCTTCTTGTAGAGAGTACCATTAATTTTCAAAGGCACACTAAGTCAATTTCTCTCTCGATTGATATGGTGCCAAAAATGGTTTATAGTGTTCCATCCTAAACATGTATAGTGAATGGCGATATATATTTAGGTAAATAAATATATTGTTATCCATTTGCAAAACTTGGCTTCCATAAGGAAATACAACACACTTAGGTTTGTAATTTTAAATATCTCTATTTATTGTTTTTTCAAACCCAAAATTAGGTTGACACTACTTCAATTTATGATTAAGTCACCAACATTTAAGTATTATCACTTGCAAATTTATGATTAAGTCACCAACATGTAAGTATCATCATTTGGAAAATATAAACACTACAATCAAATTCATGATGCTTGAAACCAAAACTAATAATCAATCAATCTTCTTATACCACACTATGGAGGCTTTGCTTCAAAGTGTAAAAGGATTTTTTTATTGGACAAACAAGATTGTGGCCCTTCTCAAAGCCTTGGGTTGCTCGATATAAATATCCTCTTTGAGAACACCATGTAAAAAAATTGCTCCATATAAATCTCCTCATTGAGAACACTAGGTAAAAAAACACTATTGACATCCAATTGATGTATGTTATAACTCTTATACAGAATGAATAATGTGTGAAAGAATAAGTAGATAAGAGTTCATATTTGAATAGGTGCAAAGATTTCAATGTAGTCAATATGATCTCATTGAGAGAAGATTTTTGACATAAGTAAATTTATGTTTCTCAATAACACTTGCAGATGGTAAATTTAGTCTTGTAGACCATTAGACATTTCATCACATTCTTTCTTTATGCTCGGGGAACTAAGTCCCAACTTTTATTTTTCATCAAAGGAATTTCACTTTTTAGTCATATCATTCTCCCATTTAGATTAAAATTGTGCATTTGAATGTCTATTGAGATCAATTCCTTTAGGATACATGCCATGAAAGCAACACTAACACACTATTTCTATCAAGTCTTTCT
Organism: Pinus taeda; assembly: GCA_000404065.3. Lineage (NCBI taxonomy): Eukaryota > Viridiplantae > Streptophyta > Pinopsida > Pinales > Pinaceae > Pinus > Pinus taeda. Next base: position 11,046 of record APFE031184800.1, on the reverse strand, counting down.
TGAGTCATTTATTGTACCTACATTAACATCGATTGGGGATGGGTGACCTCCCGGGAAGTCCTGGTTACCGGGTGCAAGCCTCGGAAGTGATGATTGATGCTATGTGATTCATTTCACTATTTTCAATCCCACTTCTTCACCCTTGTGAGCATCACCTGATGCAATGAGCGCTAAGTGAACTACTCAAAAATCATGAGAAATTAGTTAGTTACGACTACCTTTCATGGAAATGGTCATATGTGAATGACTTACTTAACGCAGTTGAATCCCAAAACGATAACTAATATAATGCACTGTGTAAACTCTAATACTTAAATTGAAAAAGAGTGAAGGGACCTCTACTTGAATGGTTCATGAAGCACAATACTTGCTAAGGTTTTGCAAATGGGGTAGCAAGCTAAGTGGGCTTGATTGTGGGGAAAACTCCACAATTAAGTGCGCTTGAGCCAGAGGCGATTTGGGATGGGTTACCTCCTGGGAAGTCCTGGTTACCGGGTGCAAGCCCTGGAAGTGATGATTGACGCTATGTGATTCATTTCACTAGTTTCAATCCCACTTCTTCACCCCTGTGAGCATCACCCGATACAATGAGTGCCAAGTGAACTATTTAAAAATCATGAGAAATTAGTCAGTTACGACTACCTCTCATGGAAATGGTCATACGTGAATGACTTACTTAATGCAGTTGAATCCCAAAATGATAACTAACTTCAATTGTCTTAGTCAACCATTGGAAAAGACAAATGTCCCTTATAGATGGAATTTTTGTATCAGATTCACCATGAGAATTCATAGTCAAATGATTAGATAAGCCATTGCTTGTAGTCAATTATATTGGAAAAGATCCACTCAAAGTGAAATCCGTTACACTAGTTGATTGCCTAGTGGAAAAGCTAATCAATGCATTAGTTAAGGTTGTATAATAATACGCTGATATAGAATTTGTCCTAATTTCAAATGAATCATTTCTTAATAATCCATATGAGGACTTTAGTTTCGCAACCCTTGGAAGTCTACTCGTTAAAAGACAACATCCCACCTACAAATAACCTTCCATTTTATTAGAATGAAAATTTGTAGGCATTTGGCTCATTAGAGTGGTGCACCTTAATAAAAGCATGAGTCCTTGCGTCTAGCATATTTCTTCCATTTTGATGTATGTGAGGTGCAAATATCTACCAAGATACATCACATTGTGACAAGTAGTTCTCAAAGTCCTTGTTGAATATTCCACTCCATTGTCTAATTTTAGACATTTAACACACTGATCATATTGATTTTTAGCTAATTCCCTAAATTATTTGAACTTTTCAAAGACATTTATTCACAAGTGTATTTGGATAATCATCTATGAAGGTTAAAACATACCTTACACTTTCCAAGAATATTTGATATATTCTATAAACTGCACCATGAAAAGATTCCAACTATGTCTTGATTTCTAAGCCTTCATTGTCTCAAAAGCAACCTAGTCATTCTTTCTAAGCATACACCCTTTACATACAACATGAAGAAGTCCTACCTTAGGTATTCCATTAACCATATTAAGCTTGGCCATTAATTTCATACTGCAAAAATTCAATATCCAAGTTACTTATGCCAATTTTTTCTCGGAGTATTGGTCCAAGCTATGAGTGCAATTGGTCCTTCATCTTGCTTATGGAAATCATGGAACTCATACTATTTATTTTTAGGATCAAGAACAACTACAATCACAACAAAAACAAAGTCATTGTTAACATCTTTCACAACAAATCTATAAAGCTAGAATTCAATGTTCTTTTTAGTTTGGGTTAATTAGTGTACAAATAACGAATTGACACACAATAGATTATACACATAAATGATCACGCTATTCTAACATTCATTTCCACCACAACCAATGATAATGGATACATAATCATTTGCATCATAATATTTCTTCTTTTATAGCTTATTCAATTAAGTGAAATGAGAAGAATCCTTAGCCATATGATGGGTACAATTAGAGTCGACTATCCATTTACTATTAGAGGTGTAAGCATGCGATACCTAAAAACACTAACAAATAAATTATAGTTATTTACCTCACCTTTTGGAAGTAGATGTCGTAGGCCAATCAATCAACTAGTTGACACTTCACCCTCAAGCTTCTTGAACTTATCTTACAACAAATCTTCTTGACATGTTTTGTATTTCAACAATATCAATAAATCTTACACTTCTTACCTTTGGTTGATCATAATACTTATGCTAATCAATCTACTTGACACAATCCTTATCATGGTACATTCCATGGTCTTTCCTTTGATTGTACTATTGACCTATTTCTCTATATTTCTCTCAACCTTTGACCTTAAGGAAATGAGCCTCATGTTTAATATCAGGTTTACCTTCATTAAGAAATCTATTTGGTGCGCTAAGAGAATGAAGGGTATGATAGTTCGTACATTCCTCTTTTTCTATAAGATCGACTAGTGCACAATGTCAAATGGAAAACAACTTAGGGTGTCTTTAGATTCGTCAAGATTGGTGCTATATGACCACCTTGCTTCATAAAATAATTTCTACATTCAACCAATTTTAAGGATCTTTCACCCAAATCAAATAATATTTAGCCTTTCAAAGGAGAGAGAATTGAGAGAGACCAATTATTTCTCAATTTGCATAACGCTTTCCTTTGTTTTTTCAAATAATAGCTTCAACTTACTCTGTGCTTATTCCAAACTTGATTTGAATTATAGACCTTGCTTATATTAAGTGAATATCGTTTGAGATGTAGGCCATTATAACTCTTACAACCTCCATTGGGGGGATTTTGAGATAAAAAATGGGCCTAAAAAATGTATGAACAAAATTAATTTTAAGAGAACCAATAGGATTCAAGATGATGATGTCATCGCCAGGGGTAAATATTTTGGAGGGAAAATAAAACTATTTTTTTTTAAATTGTATTTTTTACTTATCTCCTTATAATTTTACTCAAATATCAAGTGTAAACACTTGTTGGATGAAAAATTGAATTCCACACCCAATGAGTACCCACTTCGCATACTTTTGAGTAGACACACATCGAAAAAAATGAAAATACATGTCTTTTTCACGTATTTTCAATTTTTTTATGTGGGTCTACTCAGAAGTATACATAGAGGGCACTCGTTAGGTGTGGATTTTAATTCAGCATCCAACAAGTGTCTACACTTGACATTTGAGTGAATTTATAAGGAGATAAGTCGAAAATACAACAAAAAAATAGTGACAGTCCTTTAAGGTTTGTCACCAAAGCCATTTTCAGTTACACATTTGGTGAGGGTTGTTAAAGGCTCATCACTAATTCCCTCTTTGGTGACACTTCTAGTGACGATATTTTATTGACCCTCACCAATGATATTTTTGGTTACTTTTGGTGACGATAAAAAAATGTTCATCATCATTGATCATTCCAATGAGTTTTTGATGATGCTATGTGTATGTTACTATATTTTTTGTCAAAAGATAACGATTTAATACCATTTTTGTGGAGTACGTGTCCAAGGCCATAGTGGTTAGATTCAGTTAATTAGTTATGAATTAATTAGTGTGTATCATTTCCCTCAAGTAATGAGAATATAATTTTCCTATGAATCAACACATGATTCATCTCTATTAGGTTTATTATATAACAAATTCCCTTTAGATAAAGTTCCACTAGTGTGTGTAGGAACTATATTATTTAAAACATAATAAATCTTTGTCAATTCTATTAATGAGAGAGACCTATCACTCCTAAACACTCTTGGCACACCTTAACATGCTTTTGCACACAACTAATATTCCTTGGCACCTCTCATGTCTTGGAACATATTTGTACCTTGAACATCATGGCATGACTAGGACATCCAAGCACATGTTGGAAAGCCCTAGCATAGCATAACACTCTCCTAGAATGTGTTGGCATGCCTTCTAGTCCTTAGCATGCCTTGGAACACTTTGGAACGCATTAACATAAATTAACACTTGGAACACATTGACAATTGGCATGTGTTGGAACCTATTATTAGTGTGCCTAGCATGCCCCTTTTGAAAAAGATAAAGTCTCGACTTATTAACCTTATTATGTGTTCATTTCCTTGCATTTTAGCTTGGTTCTTCCTTTTGTTGCCTTAACACTCCTTGCCACATGTTGGCATACCTTGGCACCCTCCACATCCTAGCATACCTTAGCATATGGCATGCCTTGGCACTATTTAGCACATGTTAACACACATTGGAACTCCCTAGCACACTCTGGCACTTCTTCACATGCCCTGATATTCCCTAGCATGTCTTACTAATGCTTAGCATACATTGTCACTCCCTCCTAGGCATGCCAACTAACACTCATTCACACTCCCTAGCACACCCTCATATTCATTCACTTCCATGCATTTTGACCTAGTACTCCTGTCTGTTGCCCTAGTACTCCCTAACACTCATCAACATGCATTAGCACTCTCTAGCACACCTTAACACTATTTAACATGCCCTGCCACTTCATAACATGTATATCACTTGCTTACACTCATTGGCACTTAGAACATGCTGCCGCTTGGAAAGTCTTAGCATGTCTAGCATTCGTTGAGATGCCTTGGTATTCTTTGGCATGGTTTAATATTAAAGTTATTTGAGATCAATTATCGGAAAGTAGATGAGAAGTAACAGAGGAAGAATTGGCACTTAGAATGCACTAACACTTGGCACTTGGCACCTATTGGCATCTGGTGTTGGTGTGCCTAGCATGCCCTTCTTGGAAAAGGTAAATTGATGACTTATTAACCTTCTTATGTATTCATTTCCTTGAAGTTTAGCTTATTTCTCATTTTTGTTGCCTTTACAGACTCTAGCACGTATTGTCACACACTTGCATATCTTGGCATGCCTTAGCACTTGGCACATCTTTGCATATTTGATATGTAGATATTTTCTGTATATGCGCATATTTTCTGTATATGCACAATTTCCGTATATGGAATTTGCGCATATACGATGTAGATAGATGAACGAAGATATGTACAAATTCCATATACAGAAATTGCGCATATACGAAAGATATGCGCATATCTTCTGTATATCCCTCACTTTCCTATATGTGAATATCTTCCGTA
>APFE031184795.1:0-12466 GCA_000404065.3 Pinus taeda | reverse complement strand
TCAAAGAAAATCTTTTACTCCTCCGATGAATAATGTTGAATGTTATGTATGTCACAATCTTGGACATGTTGCAGCCAGATGCAGAAGAAGAGTGGTTCAAGACCGTCATGCAGAAAGATCATCACATTCCAGGTACTTTAATGGATAGTATTTTTCTTGCAATATGTTCGGTCACAAAGTTGTTGATTGCTACAGAAGGAATATGAAACATGTAAGATGTTATGCATGCAACAAGCTTGGACATATAGCCAAGGAATGCAAGAACAAGGTATGGGGACCACACCAAAAGGAGAAAACATCATCACACTTGAAGATATGGAAGAAGAAGGAAGTCCAGTCAGGAATATGTGGCACAACACCATATACGGACATAACAAACTCAGGGGGAGCTGAAAGTGTAAAACTTCAGTGTCCTAAATCTCATAAGCAAGTTGCATAAAAGGAAGTCGTGTATATATGTGAGTTACACACTACACAGTCGCATATATGTCAGTCTAAGGAAAAGCAGTAGGGACAGGCTCAGAAAAAGGGTCTGATATGATTCAGTCCATTATTTGTTCTGTTTGATAATGGTTACAATCTGTTGATGATGTGAGGAAATGTCTTGATACTTGTGTGATGTTTAGACGTGTTTTTGATCCTAACTTGATGATGATGATGCCTTGATACTTCCTGCTCATATATGCATGATCAGATCTGATAGTAAACAAGATGGCACAGGTTCAGGGGGGACCAGAAAATCTTCTAATGCTGCATTGTTGGCATTATGGTTAGTAGTCCTTGGTGATGATGCTTATATGGCTAAGTGATATATCTTGCTATGGTTATGAGTTGTCCATGAAAAAATCTCATATGTATCTTAGGGTTACATAGTTGATGTTCAGATCAGATTTGTGGTTGATTCTCTGATAATGCATATATGGTGCTTACATGGTGATCTTCATAAGGATAAGGAGAAGTACAAGGCTTGTATACACATCTTCATTACTTGATGATGAGTCTATCATATGCTGCTGTCGTCATATGCATAAAGATCATATAATATAGTTGATGCAATTCTCCTATAGTTCTTGGCTCTCATTTGGATGAGGATTGCTGCGGTTGATGATCTTGAGCTAAAGATACATAGTACTATATACAGTGTGTTAGATACATGAATGATTATTCAAAATTGCATTGATGGAGACATGATGATGATAAAATGACAGATTGATACTTACATATGTTGATTGATACATATGTCCCCGAAGGACGATACATGGATGATATATAAGATCATGTAGATCTTGATGTTGATTATATGGCTATGATGTCTTTCAAGAGGATGAGCTGATATCTATATGTAGACATACCTTGCTACAGGACATTTATAGGTTGCTGATCTGGAAATGGTTGTACGCAAGTTTTATGAAGAACATCCGCGTATATATGCAGGTTTATGTGGATGTAGTCGTGTATATGGTGTTTTTGAAGGAAATCAGTGGGGACAGACTCTGGTTGAAGGAAGTCTGATATGGGTCTGATAGAGACCATCTGAAACAGGTTCAAGGGGAGAAAATAAACTTCTGATAATGCATTGTTGGTGTTATCTTAGAAGATTTTGGTTCAAGCACTCAGTTGTTGTTGATTTGAAGTGGAACAAATGCAGAGGGAGAACAGAAGGAGAACATGGTTGTTGATCTAAATGGTGATTGACAGATGCTGCTGATATTAGTTATTGATGACTTTCATAGTCTTGCTCTAGATATTTCATCTCTATGTCATATATGTCTTTTGTTATCAAGGTCATGTAACGGCCTATTTTGGTTTCCCCACTATGCCTGGGATGAATGATGTAATGTACTTGTTTATCATGAGTAAACTTCTGGTGTAAGCCCACTTGGTTGGGTGGATGAGTCAATGTTTGTATATCCTCACTTGGTTGAGAGATGGATGTATGTATGAGTCGTTGGTGATAGGAAGGTCATTTATGATAGAGTCATGTTCTTCTTGTAGAACATCTTTTTTCAGATCTTGCCTACAGTCAAGGGGAGCATGAACAACACACTTCAGCAGTGCAGCGACTCAGCATGTACTCAGGGGGAGCATGGACAGATTAGTACACCTTGGCATATAAAAAGGGGGAGCTCATTCAGAAATTTCAGTAGGCACTCAGGGGGAGTATGGACAACAAAATGTTTATCAAAGGAAGAGAATATCTTGGTCCGCCCTTTGCCCTTGATGTCAAAGGGGCAGAGTGATTGGTTGTTTTTTCCATCAAGTCCAAAGGGGGAGATTGTTGGCATTATGATACATATGTTGTACTTGATGGAAACCCACTCATCTCAGATGATAAATCATAGTGCAACAAAGTTCATGCACTTTTATGCAGAGAAACGTTCACGCATTTTCATGCAGAGAAAAGTTCACGCACTTTCATGCAGAGAAAATTTCTTTCATGCAGAGAAAAGTGCGTACATGTGGGAGAACTTATTTTTGGTCTGTAGTATTTAGTCCTTGGTATTTGAACCTATGGTTTTTGGGCCATGGTATCTCGTCAGAAGTGTTGATCCCAAGTATTGGGTCCATGGTATTGTTTTGTTATGGTTTTGAACCATGGTATTGAGTAAGGCCTAAGACTATAAAAGGAGAAGAAGATCATTAGGCAAATGCATGGAAAAAGACTTGAACATATGATGTAGTATGAGATCCAGTATGCAGGATATGGGTTATGATGCATTGCTTGATCTGAGCTAAGGAGGGATCTCACCAGTTGATGGAGAACAAGATCTAAGGATAGATCGGGATCAAATGGTTTGAAATGAATCATCTTTATATGGTTTGATCATGGATAGACTAGATCTGAATTATTGATGCATGTTTTATTGTACGCATGTTATGATTTGGGTATGACTAATGTCTGAAATAGCCGCAAAGTCATGATTGAATATGTATAGATCTGTACGTGGGTTGGCTTTGGCGAAAGCGCGTATATAGGCAGTTTTGATTCATTGTAGTAGCATATACATAATGAAGTATGATGTTTGAAGTTGCAGTTGGGTTTGATTGTTATTGCAGAGTTATGTAGTCTACTCTGTGTTCTGGTGACTATGTTGTTGACAAGGTTTTAGTGTTTCAGTGATTCAGAAATTGATGATGCTAGTATTGATTGTTTTGTGCTTCAATGATATTGATGGGTCCAGTATGAAAACTGGATGAAATGTGGCGTTCAGATTATAGTGTTGTGCTTCAAGAGTATCCAGTCTGAAAATGTATGAAACGTGGTACCTGGAGGAAGAAAGAGAAGGTTGTTGCCTTCTGTAGGTCGGAACCTACGTACTAGTACATCAGCTAGTACAAGAGCTAAGGGGGTGGTAGCTCCCTTCCAGTAGCAGCTGGGGAACGAGTAAAGGTTGGAGCATTTCAGTAGGCCAGCACCTACGTGCTAGTAAGTGGATCGGCTAGCACTAGAGCTAAGGGGGTTGTATCTCCCTTCCAGGAGAGTCTGGAGAATGAGAGAAGGTTGTAGCCTTCTGTAGGCAGAAGCGTGTGTACTGGTATAACACTGCACCAGTATAGAACTATTGTAAAAGAAGTTTCTTATTAAATGAAGATAGAGACGACTTGCAGTAGGTGGTTTTCACCCACATTGGGTTTCCACCTTATATCATGGTGTTCATGTGTGCTTCTTGCGTGTGATGATCTGTTATGTTTTACTGCACCTGCTTACTATACATATGGTTAAAGAAGTTCTGATGCACTAACTAAAGATCAACATTTAATGGATTAATTGAATCATAGGTATTTTGGATATACGTTAGTTCCTTTAGACACAGTTGCATATACACGTGGGTTCCCTTAATTGAAGTAGCGTATATGTATCTAAGTATGGAAATGAAAATGTTTTATTGATTTGATAATACTGATTCAGGCCCCTCTCAGTATTATTTCCAACATAAAGTGCAAAGGCCAAGGACATGATAAGGACCATTGTCCAGTCTTCGCGAACTACTTGGTGGGAGGAGGGCCGATGCCATTGATACCAGAGGCACAAGCAGGACCGAGCGCAGCACCTGCATTGTGGTGCACGATTTGTCAGATAGGAGGGAAGCATGCTATAGATAACTGCCACCTATTATAGAAGTATATGCAGATGTCCCAACAGTTGTTCTGCAATTCATGTAGGTCAGTAGGCCATGATGGGCGCACTTTTAGGAGTTATGAAATAATGATGGATCAGGCTCCTACCTACAGAGTTCAGACTGAAACACGACCCCTCGATCGGAATGCAGGGATGGCGCGCACTGGATTTCAAGGGCGCGAACGAGGTCAAGGCGGAATGGGACGAGGAAGGGGTCGCAGATAGCTGATTTGTTACAATTGTGGGGGGCAGGGAATTACACCCATGATTGTGCAAATCCGACCAGAGAATCATGTTTATATTTTACCCAGTTTGATCATGAGACAAAGGACTACCCCACATTGATAGCCAGGTTGCATGATAAGGGAACAATCCAGCCTCCCCCGACTCATAACCTACAAATGATGAAGTCTGAGTCGTGTGAGGAGGACCCGAATGTAAACATCATGCTCCGAAGTGGTATCACAACAAGAGATGACAAGGGAAAGCAACTCGAAGAGAGTGCCTGGTTCACAAGGCTCAAACAAAGGAACCAGAGTTCGATTTGGAGTGTACGAAGGAGAAATTCATGGAAGATAAGAAGAGCTTCACAGAGGCCTCCACTTCAGGTATTAAAGACAAACTAGAACCGGAGATGGACCCATCAATGCTCACTACCCTTCTAGAGACATGCATGAAGCTACTGCGCGATAAAAAAGTGGTGAAAGGGCTACAAGAACTCATCACTAGATGTGTTGGATTAGGGGAACCACACGTACTTCGGAAGCTCGGGAAACACACAATACGAATAGGAAGGGAGATCAGATTGACTGCACAAACTAGAGAATATGAAATGGATCAAGTGATTTTGGATCTAGGATCAGACATGAACATGCTACCAAAGTAGACATGGGAGCGCATGGGCAGGCCCATGTTGCAATGGTCTCCTATTCAATTGCAAATGGCAAACCAACAAAAGATCCTACCGATGGGAAGATTGCAGGGAATAACGGTAGATATCAAAGGTGCAAACGTGCTTGCAGATTTGGACGTGATAGAGATTGTTGATAAGAACAATCCCTATTCTGCGCTACTAAGAATAAATTGGGCCACTAACATGAATGGAGTGATAAATCTAAAGAAGCGCAAGATGATTTTTGAGAAAAGGTCACTACGCGTAGTGGTGCCTTTAGACCCTACGGAAGGATCGCGCTACACATAGCCAGTGTGCGACGATGATCTAGATTGTATCTACAAGATAACTGCTCGGGAACAAGATTGGGCGAATCCTATAGTGGATGGCAAAAATTTGTGGGAGCGTGAAAGCTCCTGTACCTCACATTCTGATGAGGAAATAAAACGATGGCAGAACCAGTTACACGAGGTAACCATGCTCAACTGCAACATGATGATAAGGTCATTGCGCTACGTGATAATAGAGGTAAGAGATTTGCCTATGTATGATGGCTTGACAGTGGTGAGTGATTTTTCCTGAAAAAAATTGAAAAAGATCTGTTGGAACAACAGTGGTTCGATGCTCTAAAATGGGTACTGTGCACTACACCTGCAAAGTGGTGGGGTACGCACCAACAAAATTTTGAGGACTGGCGAGAATGTAGAAGGATGATGCTCATGCATTTTGGAAAGCCTCAGATGTGGATTAAAACTAGGTATTATGGACGAAACAACCTATGTGCCCACCTCTCTAGATGGGTATAGGCATATGGTACACAACCTGCATGAACACACACTATCCTCGCGATAAGAAATAGGACTGACAAGGAGGAGCGTGCAAGACAATGGTGCAAATGACGAAGTATGATAAGACCAAGTGCGCCAAATATTATCCGCGTGGAAGCCTTTGACAAAGTATGCGAAGTACTAAACACGGTCCACCATGTGAGACACATTGATTGGGACCTGCGCATACCAACGATTCTATGGGCTTATAGGACCATGTGTAAAACCCTGACCGCGCGAGCACTTCCGATGTTGAAGTATGAAGTAGATGCTATAATCCCTATGGAGCATGCAACGGTTGGTCCACGCATGGAAACACATGTAGATACAATGGTTTGCGTAGCCTAGAAAGAAGGAACCACATGGACACCAAAGAAAGAACACATGAGACTTGAGGAAGAAATCCAACCAGGAAACCTTAGACTTCGCGAACCTAAAAAAGAAACGGTACGGTTAAGGGAGAGAAGTGATTTGATGGACACGTGATCCAGAATTAAACAAGAACGCAACAAATTACAGAGATAACCATATACACAAAGATGCAGCGGAAATAATACTTCATTTCATTAATGGAAAATACTGAAATATGCTTACAACCAGAAATGGAAATAAACCAGCTAGGGCGATGGCAGCTTATCTTTGAGAAGAGATGTGTGGCTACATGCCTCTGAACTGTGTTACAATGAGGCTCGAAGGCCTATTTATTGTTGAGAAACAATGGAAAACCCCTTCACATTCCAAAACCTAACCCTGGAAGATGAAACGCCAAATTGTGGGCCCCGTTTTTGGGTAAGTTGGTACATCAACTTCCCGGGGTCGTGAATTGGTCGTCTTATCTCCATTTGACGTGCATGATAGCCCGTTGGAAATATCTCTCCGAGGACTACGATGAAAAAGACGATTTTTAAGCAGAAAAATTGCTGGCTGTAGATTTCCCAAAAAACATCGTTTAGGGCCTCAAAACGGCTCCGGAAGTTTAGGACCCAAAAAACTGCTAAAAATAGTAAACTGTGCTATAATTAAGGAAACTGAAAGAACTGAAAGAAGCACTAGAGGGGATCCAAGTGGAATTAGTGGGTGGCTACCAATATCCACCTAGATCATTCCTCCCCCCTTAGGAAGCAATGGTCCCCATTGCGTTGAGTTCCTCCATGAGATGAGGGAACTTCTATTGCACTTGGTCCCTGATGAGCCACTTGCCCTGGTGAAGGAGTTGTCCTTCTTTGACAATTCGATACAGTTGGATATTCTGTTGGCAAGAGTGCTTGATCTGTGTTTCCATGATCCGATCAGTTGCAGCTTGTTCCATGCAAGCTGGATTTAACTCTGTGGGTGTGAGTTGTTCTGCAATGTCGGATGTGTCTAGTAATGGCGAAAAGTATGGCCGAAGGCGGTCGACATTGAACACTCGGTGCAGGCCAAGGAATGGGGGAATGCTGAGCTCAAATGCATTGTCTCCCACAGCCTTGGTAATGGTGTAAGGGCCATATCGGAGTGGTATGAGTTTCTGATAGGCTCCGGTAAGGCGTTCCTTTTGCAAATGCAACCAGACTTTGTCACCCACCCAAAAATTGTGTGGCACTCGATGTTGATCATGTCGTCGCTTGTACTTAGCATTTGATTTCTCCATAATGTCATGGACCTGCTGGTGAATATGTTGGATGTGCTCAATGAAGTTGTTTTCCTTATTTGTTTCGGACTGGACATGAGCAAAATCTACATGAGTAGCTGCAAATGGCATGGCCACATCGATGGGACATAGTGGCTGTGTTGTACAGGTAAATCCCCTCTGCGGACAGAGGTGATCCCACTAGCCCAAATGGGGTCTAGCAACAATCAAACAACGCTAACACACAGGTTCCTAATTGCAAATCAAATATCGATGATGAGGGCCTACCTAGATTCCAACGCCAGTACTTGTAGAAGAGTCGTCGCTCCCGTTCCTTTGCTCCGGCTGGTCACAATCTCCACGATCCTCGTGAACGGACACTTGCACATGCAAAGAACGACACAAATACAAGCATAAAATCCAATAGATGCAACTATATATCAGTCAGAAAGGATATAACTCAATCATCATTATAAAGACAATAAGAGTGGAACCATATTGATAGTCGTCTATTAATGAATAATAGGCAGAGAAAGATACAACCAAGGTTCTGACGTTGAACCCATTCTCTGGCTGGGCGAGTAGCTATTTATGCCTTGCAATAGACCTTCTCTCTCTCAGGATTCTGGCAGCATAACGTCTATATGCTTCAAAACTCTTATTATCACTCTAGCATTACTCCAGAACTCTTAGAACTAGCTTGTCTAATGCATGAGGACAGACTTTTATAGATGGAGAAGGGAGGAAGATTCAATGTACCAGGACACCCATTGTGGATTGGCATTATCTCTGAAAAGCTACTAAGGATAGGTGTCAAGGATAGATGATGACTCTCGACCTCTATCAGATGGATTTTTCCCTCAAAGGACTTCATGATCTGAGAGGAAAAAACATATGGGTGCGCATTGGCAAAAAATCATTACCAAATGTAGTTGGCGCGAGTGTTGCTCTAGGACAGAGTGCCAATGGGCGCACCCCCTTTTGAGGATCTCAGTGATTGGCGCGGATAAGACACTGTGTACCTGCGCCAATGGAAAAATGGCACTTTTCAGGGATAATTTGTAGAAGGTGTCTTCAGGGAACATGAAGTACATACTCAGGGGAACATAATGCAAGTGTTTTTAGGCTATGTCACTGCTCACAGGTCCCGGAATGTATCATCCAATGTACGAAAACAAGGGTAACAGGGACGATGACCAATGGTGACAAATTACTGTGTAACACTGGGCATCTGGCATTATGCCTACCTCGGGTCCATTCATTCATGACCTGACCTCCCAACCGATGGTACACTCTACAATTACTTCAGTTCCAATGCAACCCTCTTGTTTCATCGGTCCAAGTAACCCGTCTGGTTCAACCGATGGACTCGAGTCATGTCTCTGTAAGTTCTTCGATCCCAGTAAGTGGAGATTGTGCCACTGCCTAGGGGGGAATTCCAAATGTTTCTATGATGTTTGGTACAACCAATGTGAGTGGCTCACAAGCTCATATGGTTGGGATGAACCAACACTCTTCGGGTGCCATTCTAAACCATTTTGGTCTTGCTGGATCAAGTAATGTCCAGTACCAATAGCCAAACCATGCTGGTCCATCTATGTCAATTAATATCCAGTACCAGTAGCCTAATATGGCTCAGGTTTAGTACCAACATCCTTATGTTACATATGGTTCACAAGCAATGGTTAATTTTCCCTACATCCCTTAGTCTAGACCTTATGTTCAGCCTGGTCCTTCCGTTGCTCCTGGTGGATATGGCTAGATACAATTCAGGAACTTTCAGGGGGTCATTCCGAGAACTGTTTAAGTACCTTCGTGGCAACGAAGATAGATTTTGCAACAGAAATGGCAAACTTCGTTGTAGCAAGGGCCATCCATGTTGCAGCAAGGCTAGATAATGCCATAGCAAGGACAACTTCAACAACCATAGGAGAAAAACTCGCACTCATTGCAACAAACCATGCAGCTACAAGTGCAGTATGCGCCGCAATCCTCCGAGCCTATGCCTTTGCAAGGTCAACCTCTACAACCACAGGGACAAAATTTACAACTACAAGGCCAACCCTTGCAGCAACAAGGTCAACCCAGGCAGTCACAACACTTATACTCATATCAATAGGGTCAACCTTTGAATGGGAAAGGTCGGGGTCAATTCCTGCAGTAGCAGGCGCAAAATCCTTACATCCAAGGGAAACAGCTTCAACCTCCATTTGTCCAAGGACAGCAGGTCCAAAATCCTTATGTCCAAGGGTAGCAAGTTCAAAATCCTTATGTTCAAGGGCAGCAGGTCCAATACCCTTTTGTCCAAGGGCAGTAGGTCCAAAAGCCCTATGCTCAGGGACATAGGTGCAAAATTTGTATGTCCAAGGCCAACAGGCTCAATAGCTTTTTAACCCATATGTTGCTTATCAATAGCCTATGGCTGACAGCTTCAAGGATTTCAAGGTCAGAATCCTCCCTTTGGGCAAGGTAACTTACAGTGGGGGAAAAATCAAAAGCCATATGGACAAAACCCTCCACTATGGGGACAAAATCCTTACCAGCAGGGATGGGCCCCACTAGTTGGGCCCCCTTATTGACCTCAAATTCCTTTCAATACCAAATTGTCGTTCTTGGCTACACTGGAACTGCTAGATGTGTCTAGGCTCATGAATGACCTGATTATTCATCTACCATACTGGCCTCCAGTTCCATTCAAGATCCTGAGTGATTGTTTGAAGTTTGAAGGAAAAGCGAAAGAGGATCCGAAAGCCCACGTGATGACATATCACTTCTGGTGCTCCTCGAATTCCTATGTTGATGATTCCATTCGTCTTGAGCTTTTCCAATGAAATCTTACATGTATTGCAGCCAAATGGTATATCGAGCTACCTCGAAACACCTTTTATGACTTTAACACTCTCATCATGGCCTTTCTCACACATTTCTAATTGTCGATTCACTATGAAATTAGCACCCATCTGCTAATGTTGCTCAAGCAAGACACTGTGATCCACATCTCCGATCACATCCATGAATGGAGACATAGGCACTACCTGATTAAGTTTGAGATTTCCAATCAGTTGTTGACCGAGTGGTTAACCAAATCATTCATCCACAAAATTTTTGAGGACATTGCTATGGGTGGATGCGTCACTGAGGAACAAGCCATCACGCGTGCCCAGTATCTCAACCTTGTCTATTCACAATCTGGCATGTTATATGATATGTTACTCGATGTGCCTAGACCATCATTTGATATGACAACATCTAAGTCTGCTGCTACATCTCTCGTTGATGGATTAATTGGTTCAGTGACTTAGACCCCTGTAAAATATTCTTCCAAATAGAAGTCGGTCTCCAACACTGCTTCTAGTGATTCCTCTCACAATTCCCCTGGCCCTAGTAAAACCTCAACGGTTCATGCTACCCAGTCTATCACAGTGGACAAATCCTCTAAAGCTAAGAGGAAAGGCTAAGGCAAGGGTAAAGTCGATGCCCTGAAACAGGGCCCTCCTAAGTCACCTACTGGTGATGCTTCCCAACGGAAGCCCAAACATCCATTCCTCATCTGTGAGGAGGATCATGATACTAGGATTGTCCCAGACAATCCAAAGTTAGTCGTTTTCTCAAAGGGACCCCAGCTATCCTGAAACATCCCTTTTCATCCCAGTAGACCCAAATGGTAGACCAACCTCAGTCATCCTCTTCCACAAGTTCATAGCTGTTCATGATGAGTACAACGATTAACATTGCTACCAGGTCAAAAGATTATCAGACTCCTACCCCAACGGTAGGGAAAGATAAAGAAGGTACCCCTTCTTCTTCTGCCCCGTCCAATTCTGGTCCTCTCCATATAGAGCAACCTAATGTTGATTCCACCATTTGACCACCTTCTCGAGGTGTGCTACGAAAGTCCTTGTACAATCGCAATGCTCGAGCCGCTTAACATTATAACATTGTTGAATATTTGGCTCAAGTGCCATCAGCTATGTCTTCTCTCGAGGTCCTTCAAATCTATCCTTCTCAACGAAAATCGTTACTATTGGCTATTTGGGCTGTTGATTTAGCTGACTCTAATATCATTTGTTTGAACCTGTAAAACCACATTTTGTGTTTACCTCATTAGATTGCGTTTCGCATTCAGGTGATCATAAATGAGAAAACCATTCATAGGACTCACATAGATGAAGGTGCTTCTACCTGCATCATGTTTTTCACTTGTTGGAAGGAAATTGGTTCTCGTACTTTGAACCAGTCCCCTAACACTTTGGAAGCTTTTGATGAACACAATTCTGACCATTCGGTTTCGTTCCCAACCTTTCCATTACTTTGGAGGGAAAGACAATACACTTCGAAGTAGAGATCATTGACGCTAATCTTAGCTACAATCTTCTACTCGAATGGAGCTGGACCCATGCCATGCATGTTGTAGCCTCCTCCCTTTTCCATGTGATTCATTTTCCCCATCAAGGGAAGATCGGCACAGTCAACTAACTGTCCTTCTTTGCCTCTTCCTCCTCGGATGGAAATGCTCTGTATGTAAGCCAAAGTAGTGCTCCTTATGAGAGTGTGGGGGTCGGACTCGTAAAGATCCTACCTTGATGGGCATTTTTCCACTCCCACCTCCTCATGTTGCCTCTGTCAACATGATTTCGGTCAAGTCTGATCTTTGGGTCATTCCCTCACCGGATCTTGTTGATACATGGGGTGAGGTTAAGCTATTAAGTCCCGCTGAAATTAATTACGTGGAAATTGTTTCCACTTCACCTTTGGTATCCTATGATCATCCTGTTTTGAGAACATCTCTCGATGTGTATTCTCAATCCCCGTGGCTTGGTTCCTCGGAATCCCCGGATCCCTTTGCCAAGACTTTTCTTTCTGATGAGAGTATCATGTGTTAGGGTCCCATCCTAATCCCCTTATTTATGTAGTGGGATCACGTCATAATAAAGAGTCAATAAAGCCCATATTAATAATTGTAAGTGGTTAACCCGCAATTAATGACGGGACCACAGTTAGTTGCAAATGGGCCATGG
>APFE031184787.1:0-23009 GCA_000404065.3 Pinus taeda | reverse complement strand
TAAATTGAGAATATCTTGATAGTCATTATGAATACCTCCCCAGTTAAGAGGGAGTGTTGAAGTTGTAACTAGGTTTTATCTTCCTAATGTATGATGTTGTAAAAATTCAAAACAAATTTATTTGAACATTTAAAAGAAAAGAAAAATTGAATTTTTAAAGCATATTTTAGTGTCTCCAAGTTCACCAAGTTGGCTTACCCAAAAGTCGTATCCATCGCAAGGACAAACAACTACATATTCACCCCTATCCGGCACCATTTTGCACCAATTTAGATCTCATATGTGGAATTTATTGTGAGATATCTAAGATAGTTCATTCATCATTTCAGAGGTAGATCGTACATCACTTTTAGAGGTAGTTCATATGATATTCAGATATGTTCTTGAGCACTAAGGTGTATATGAATCTGATTTTACTCTCTCTAATACGAATCTAAGGCAAACTCTTGTAATGCAAAGTCTGAGGTAGCCAGTTCATCTGCAATTATGAGGAACACATACTTGGGTTGATATGAGCTTCTAAGGTAGTTTGTCTCTGTGGTTATACGAGATCTTGAAGCAACTTATCTTTGATTTATCAACAATTTTATTAGCAGAACTTTGTGGCATATTGAGGACAACTTTGTGAAAGACTTCATGAAAATTATTGCTTGTTATAGAGGATTGACTTGGCACTTGGACAATTTTTCTAACTGGTCCTTTCATCTATGACTTGGATTTCTCCTATTGACTAAGATTCTCGTTAGGTTTTCCACTTATGGGTTTTTCCTTGGCCGCTAGGCTATTTTATATAATATATATAGTATATATACGTTATAGTATTATATATATATATATATTATATAATATATATGATATAGTAACTGTCACAATAGCTATTGTGTTAATAAATTATTTCTTTCAACCAAATTTCAACACATTATACTTCACCTTTGGTACATTGAGTGTGACAAATGTTTTCTTCCTATTAAACTAGGATATCATAGCTAATATCAAGCTAAAGAAACACCCATATGTGATTTTTTCTATCCTTTGCACCCTCGACCCAGTCTAAATTTGTATATCCCTATGGCCCTAATTCACCACCTTTGACATATCTAAAACCATATTCAACTATACCATGCATGTATCTCAACACATGCTTTGCTACAACCCAATGTATCTGCCTTGACTCAAATATATACTAGATTTGGGTGTTCTCTACAGAGTAAATATATGATTGGTGTTAACCATGTACACTAAGGATCTAATCAACTATCTATACAATTTGAATTTGAAGAAAAATAACTTAGCTTCTTTGGATTAGAATCCAAAGGAGTAGCAATGGAATTGTAGTCCATCATACCAAGTCTCCTCAAAATATGGAAAATATAATTTCCCTATCCAAGGAATATATTATTATGTTTATGCCACACCTACAATCCCAATAAATAATGCATCATGGAAGATACTTCATCTCAAAGTTTGAGGTTAAATTCCTCTGACATTGAAGCAAGGATTCATGTGGTAAGCCTCGCTCCTCCCTTTTTAACAAAATCACATTTTCCTATCACTAATGCTCCCTTTGTCATGTAAGCAAGTCCTTCTACCACTGCTGCTCTCTTCTTTACACAAGCAAGTACTTATTCTATTTGAGATAGTTCATTTGAAGGCATACTTCTCCTAGAGACCTTCTATCTAATAATTTTGACAATCTCAACACATGACATTGTCTTGGAAGGTTTCCCCTTCCACTTTTCCTAACTATTTACACCCTCGTAACTAGAATTTCTTTTGACCTCTAGAATGATTCTGAACGTTCTAACAATCTATACAATCCCCCCTCTTTAACACCAATAACTCTTATTGAGTCTATGCTAAAGTATTTAGCCCATACAAAAAACTTGAACATTTAGAAACTAGAGCAAAAACTTTCCTTGTAGTCCACTCCCTCTTTCTATGAGAACCATATTTCCACAACTTAGCCTTATACATCTCAATGATACCATATGTAGCATGAATACTTTAGCTATTCTTCATTTTATCTCTTGATTAATGAAGAAATTGTTGAGGATTGTCAACTCCCTCTCTGACAAATTTGTAACAGAAACTTGGAAACATGTCATGTGCCCATAGGTGCAACTTCCTACAAACATTAATGGTAGTATATCTTAAAGTAATAATTCCTTTGAATTCTTCTAAGGTGTATTCTCATCCTCATCCTTAACGTTAGTTGCTAATGCATGTTTCTTTACCTTATTTCATCTTGTATGAACTGTAAGAGTTGGGGTTTCTTCATTTAGTGGATTCATTTAGCTATCTATCCACACCAAAGGTTAATTAAAAATCTAGCATAAACACCAAGTCATTCCACATGCTATCAAGGAGATAAACCAACTATGCATCACACAAACTATGCTTACATCTAAAACCCCAAGTATTTCTTTAATATTTCATCCCACAAACTCTAGGAATATATCATCCAACACTTCAACACAAGTCATAACCTCCAAGTATTTTCTAAGGTCTACAAATCCTAAGCCTTCCAACTCTTGTACCAAATAAGCATAAATACTCCAAGACAAATACATCAATATTGAAAGAACATACTTTAATACAGGTTTTATGAACCATTCTCTTCTTTATTTATAAAACATTATGTGAGGGAGGTTTTCTCATTAGCTACCTCTATCTCTAGAGTAAATTACTTTTGAATATTTGTAACCCTATCTCCATTCTAATACTAGGGACCAATTGACAAGAAATCAAAATCTAGTCAAGAAACTAAACACTTGTCTCTTTAGGTGACTTCAATGGTTATTATTTGAACAATGCTCTTATACCATGTTGAATTTTATACAAGATGAAAAATAGAAACCAATATTCTGATCAAATATTTACTATCTATTTATATTCAAATAATTTATCTCATGCCACTGATATCGTTGAGAAATTATACATATAAAATAGCAATAGTAAATGTAACGAAAAAAAACAAAGATCATAAAGAGGCAACCTTATACAACAGAGAAAATACTTTTACCTTGGGAAACCCAAAATTAGGAGAAAACCCAACAAATTTTCGTAGGAGAAGTTATTATTTAGCAATTCTTAAAACACAATAATTTGTCTACAAATCTATGCCAATACCTAGGGAAAAATACTAGAAAAATTTGGTAAAAACTCCAACAATTCAAGGCTAGTGAAACTATCCAAAATAGTCAGAATTTAATGTTGTTAAAAATGCCAAAAATTGATGTTCAAAATAGCATGTTCAAAGTTATACCTATTGTCATCTCTGCAGTCAAATTTGGCCTTACCGATAAACTAGAGTTAATTATTGTTGACTATAGTCAAATTCAACCTCCTGCAAGTTGGTCAACTATTGTCAAACTCAACCTCCTACATATTGGTTAACTATGATCAAACTAAGCCTAAAATAGACTTCATGTAGCTTGCTAAAATTTGGTCAAACTTTCCTCCTACAACTCGATCAAACTCCAAGTAGCTCGACCTCTTTTTGTCACATGTGCAACTTCTCTAGGAGAGAGAAGATGTGATGAATGAATTCAAAAAAAATGAACTGTCACATCATGTATATATACTAGTTGAGTGGGTGTGAATTTTATTAAAGTACACACCCTTTCATGGTGGGTTTGACTTCTCCTTTTGAACTTGATTAACTTCTTAATTCTGTAAGACCTAAGTGTAAGACCAAATTTAGGACCTAAAACTCATTCATATCTTATAGAGGCAGATTGGCCCTTAAGCTTAAATGTTTTATATTAGTTCTCTGATACCATTTGTCACATACCCCCATGTCACAATTCCACGAACTACCTAATATGGTCCACTGGATTCACAATGTAGAATCTTAGGTTCAACAAATATAACTTTAATACAAGCTTCCAAATCAACCCTTGTGCATGTATTACAACTCGGAGGAAGAATAAATCATGGTCATTCAACAAGACACGATTATGCATAAATACTTCCTTCCTTTGCTAACTCAACAACACCATCAATGGAAACTTTATCATAAATATACTATAGCTAGCATTTCCTATAACATGATCATACTCCTATTACCATAGTAGAATGTATTGCTAACATGTATATCTTATGTAGTATGCATAATTATTTAAAAGAGTCTCATTGGGTGAAATTTTCCTCCCCCATGATGCATACTGCATAACTTAGATAACCTGAACCATAGGCTATACAAGTTCAAGCCTTAACCATAGTTACCCAATTTACCTAGCTATCTCAAGAATAATTATTCACTATTTTAAACAAAAGATGGAATAGCACCAATACTGCATAAGATCCACATATTATGGTCCTTTAATAATCTCAACTTGGATTGAATTTATATGCAATGGATGTCACATGCACCCATATATAATCGTCTCATACCCAAAGTTAACACATGCAATTCTACTCATGCATAGTGGTCACGTGCACATTATTCAGTCAATTCATATGCAAGAAAAACCTAAGAAATTTCTCTTAGATGTTTACAAAATTGAAAACATAGAGTAAGGGGTCAAAATACAAAACATATCATGCAAACCAGATTATATGAAAGGATGTCACTTGGAAAACTGAGAACCGCAACCCAACCTAGAACTGGCTTTCACCAATTCACCCCGAGACAAGAGTTCTTGCCATGGATCAATTGCCTCCAGTTGATCTCTTCCATGGGTATTTAATACCCTCTTTTATGATACGGTTTCCATTAGCGGCATCCTACTTTTATGGATCTTTTTATCCATTTGTCTAGGATTTTTCCAGAAAAGCTCGCCTTTATCTCCCGTGAGGCTTTTCCTCATAAAATATTTCCTTTCTTTACCACAAGGCTTTTATGTTTTTCTTAACTTAGCATCTTTCTTCATCTAAGTATTTTAATGGATATTTATCTCCAATCCATTAAGCTTATCTAGAATTGGATCTAGAAGTCTTATCATGAAATAATTATCTCTTTCCATTCACCAATGGGATTTGGAAAGAATCTCATATCTTGGTGTCTCACTTTTCCAACTTATTAAATTATTTTTTATATTTCATAGCAAAGTATTTACTTTTCTTTGTTACACATCAAACCTAGCTTTTCTTAGCTTAGGTTAGCAAAGTTTTACATACAATGGAGGGGTGTTACACATCTCCATAGATATATTCCAACCTATTTCATATAATTCTAATCTAAATATCCACCAATCCCTTCATTCTATAACCTAGAAGAGTGTAGTACCAAAGGAGTGTTATAGCTAGAAGGACACGCTAAATTAAGAGATTCATCTTTCCAAATATCTTTTAGGTAACATTTTGAGATCTGAGAATAAAAAGTCTAGATATTTAAACATATAATGAGTAGAATTGTGAAATTAAAAAAATAAGTCATATTAATTTTTTTAGTGATATTATAGCTTATTACTTTAGAGAGTTTCCTTTGGAAAATTTTGATTTCAATTTTGTTTCTTTTTGAGAAACATTTCAGGAAGATCATTTCTTTGGATGTGTGAAATAATTTCATTAAAAGCATTAAAATATGTATACAACATGGAAGCAACATAGCCCCAAGGGTTATCTCAATTGGTCGAGTCCCTGTTGTTAAGTACCTCGCCGATCGGGAGGTCACAGGGCAATTTCTCCTCAACGCCCTTGGGGTTAGGCCTTGCTAGTGTGGCCAAAGAGCTTTAAAAGATTCCCTTAGAGGTTGATATGCCTAGATTTTCCATGGATGTAGTGGCCCCAATGTACCACCTCTAAAAAACATGGAAGCGACATATGTGTTTAAGATTTTTGGAAAAGAAATAAGTAAACATAAAAATAAAAAATTTATCATTACATTTAATTTTGACACTTTTAAATTTTCTAGTTAAATTGCATCTATATGCAAATTACATATATTTGCAAATATATATTCCAACCTCTTTAATATAATGTTAATCTAAATACCCACCAATCCCTTTATTCTATAACCAAGAAAATCGTAGTACGAAAGGACACACTAAGGGAAGAGACTATTAAGAGAAAGAATGTGCTAACGAGGAGACTGTGAAAAGAGGAAGAATGTAGTAAAAAGTATATTGTGTTAAGGGAGAGAGTTTGAATAGAAAGAAAATATACTTTAAAAAATATAGACATCTAGATGGTTTTTTTTTTTAAATCAATAAGAGGAAGAGTGTGCTAAAGAGGATTTTGTAGACAAGTACGTAGACCTAAGATGACCCCATTTAATATCTAAATATTTTACCATGGGAGGGAATTAACACGGGTAAGTAAATTATAAGTATCATTCTTGACTTGATAAAAAAAAGTCCAAAAGATTCAGTCAAACTTAACAACTTTAGCTCAATTTTCTCACGTGTCAATCCCTTTCACGGATGATTTCCTTATAAAACACTTCTACATGTTGGTCCTATTGTAAAATTTCTTATTCTTTTGTGATGTTAATGTGAAAAAATCGATCAAAACAATCAAATCTTCCACAAAATTCTGCCAATTATTTTTACCCAAAATTAGCCCCAATAGCCCCAGGAGGCCCCAACACTCACTTGTGGCCCATCCTTAGCCACTTAATCCTTCTTCTATTCCAAGCTTCTTGTAGGACCCCATCTTTTTTGCTTAGTTTGATGATCTTATACTGTAGCCTTATCCATCCACCGCCACTGATTCTTCTAGTGGGCACTATTGCATTTCTACAAATATTTGGATTCCACTTATTAGTGCATGTAGGGTCAACTCCTTTTGGATATTGTATCCCACTAAGATTAGTCAATGCGTTGGTACATTTCAAAACCATTACTCAACTATGGGCTATGTGTAACATCCTCATGAATTTTTTGAATTAATGTTATTCTTGACTTCCCTTAATGATACATATCTATCTGAAAATTGTATCTATGTTTCCTTGCCTAGAACTGATGTGTTAATATAAATTTCCATAGACTATAGAACATCAATCATGACTTTTGAGATCTTGATTTAAGTTTTTATCTAATACTCCCTTCCTTAGTTCTGCGTGAAACTTCTAGTGGTACATTACTCTATAATTACTAACTACTCTAACTCCCTCCCATGTTGTCTCCCATACTTCGTAGAACGAATAAACAACATAGCTACTTGTTTGTGCTATATAGATGGTTTGATGTTTTGTGAGATAATTTGAGCCATATCCATTCAAATTTGATTTGTTGTGGCATGTGATTTTAATAGAGTAACTACTCTTATTGCATGTACTTCTCCCAATGATTTTCCCACCATCCACAATCACATCTTTGAGGTCCGCTTCCGTGAAGATACACTATTATTGTGGATAAATCATGAAGTGTGGATGAAATGGATTTTCATTCCCTCTACGGGCATGCCAACCCTTTGATGTGGCTCAAAATTTCATTTCCCTTTACTTCATCATATTCTTGTTCCAGACCTCTACTCATGCAATTTAAGAATTGATTACTTCATCACATGCCTATCCTTGCTCCTCGTTATGCTTGACAATTGTCTTCCACCTAGACATAATTCCCCCATGCCTATCTTCTCATTGTTATGCTTGAAAATTGTCTTCCACCTAGCCACAATCCCCCCTAACAGTATGTGTTGCATACATCCACAACAAGTCTGCATGATACACTTCTTCATGTATAGTATTTTCCTTCACAAAGTGTCTTTAATTCTTGTGACAAAATATACATGTACTATAATACTATCTTTTCCATAACAAAAACAAAAAAACTATTAACTTTACAAATTTATTTATATATAGAGAAAATTAATTGTAGTACACTTCCTTAGTTGTGCATGGAAGATTGATTGTCCCAATATAGTTTCATTTGAATTCCATTCACAAACCCTTCCATAGATTCACCATTAACCTTCTCCATTTGCACTGCTCCTACATCTATCACACTTCTAAACACAAAGGGTTGTAGCCAATGCATCTCGAACTTCCCTTGATGATTTGAGAATTTGCTGTCATATAGTAGGACTAAGTCTCCTCTTTGAAACCTCATCTATTTGATGCATCTATCATAATAAGATTTTTCTTGTGATTTATAAAGATTCCGATGAAAAGATGCAAATGCATGATATTTTGCCATCTGCAACAACTCCTGAAGCATTTGTTCCACTTCACAAAATTCAATCATTTTTTGTGAAGGCAACAATGCAAAAACTTGGTACAAGAAACTCCATAGTAATTACTACTTCCTGTTTATATACTAGCTTGAAAGTTGTCCACCCTGTCAGCCTTTTTCATGTGGTATAATATTCCCAAAGTAGTACTAGTATCTCAGATCCTAGTCATCCCTATTTATATTACAAATCTTAGTTAGTCAAGGTATTCTATAATATCTTACTGAATGCCTCCATAGTTTTAGTAGGTTGGGGGTGATAGGATGTGTTTTTTTGTTGATATATTTCAACTTCCTTGGTCAAAGTACAATTGTTTTGTTTAAAAATGGGTACTTTGATCACCCATTAAAATTCTAAACATTCAAACCTTGTCAATACATTCTCAAATAGAAACTACCTAGTAGTCTCTACATTGCAATCTTTCGTAGATGCCAATTTTTGATATCTTTTTAAGTATTATGATGTTGAGAAAATGTATTTGGCTCTAGATATTTTTGTTTGTGTGTTAATGGGACCCACAAAATCTATTTCCCATTTGTGAAAGTCCTTACATGTAATTTAAGGAACTAAAGGCATTTCATTCCATTTGAAAGGTCTTCCTACTCTTTATCAAACATCAAAACTCTTGTAGAATTCTTTAGAACCATTATGTAATGTAGTCCACCATAGTCCTATGCATAGAATATTTTACACAATAGTGTTTCCTGCATAGTTTCCATCTATAACTTCTTCAAGAGATTCTCCTAAAATAATTGGTCTTTCATACTATAATACACATCTACACAATATGCTATTGTCTCCCAACTTGTATAAGCATCTTGCTATTAACTGGTATTTTGCATATTTTATTTCCAACTGCTTTTTCTGCATGACAATATACTCTACTAGAGAAACTCCTGTACTTAGAAACTGTGCAATCTACATGAGGTTAATCCAAGGTAGTGTCAAAAAATTTTCTGAGAATATACCATTACTAGCACTTCCTTCTTTGTGGTTGTGTACTTTTGTTTGACCATGGGCAAATTTGTACTAGTAAAATAAATTTGATTGCCTCTCTCTCAACAACAAAATTATTTGGGGATGGTCTGAACTGAGTTAGTGCATAATGTGCAGCCAAATAAAACCCACTAGACACCAACCCTTTCGATATCACCTGAAGAACAAATGAAGAATCACCATTAAGGGAATTTTGAGGTCTAAAATGGGCCTCCTAAGGAAATTATAAAATAAGAGTGGAAACAACAAAATAAGATTAGATTACATCATCAAATTTTAGAGGGGAAAATAAGCTAATTTTTCAACTTGTATTTTCAACTTATCTCCATATGGATTTACTCAAATTTTGAGTGACAACACTTGTTGGATGCAAAATTTGATTCCTCATCCAAGGAGTACCCATGTTTCATACTTTCCATAGACCTTCCTACACAAAAAATGAGAAATACATGAAAAACATTATTGCAATAATGATTTCTCATGTATTTCTCATTTTCATGTAGTAGGGTCCATCAAAATTATGCAACATGGGTACTCCTTGGATGAGGAATTAAATTTTGCATACAATGAGTACTCCCCCTTGAAATTTGAGTAAAACCTTAAGGACATAAGTTGAAAATACAAGTTGAAAAATTGGTTTTATTATTTTATTATTTTTTAATCTTTTTATTTTTTTACCCCAAAAATGGTGAATCATCCCCCATGGTTAAAACCATGATCTTGAATCCTATTGGTTCTTATAGAGTTTATTTTGGTTGTACATTTTTCTTATGAGGCCCATTTTATACCTCACAAGTTTTCTAATGCCTAAGGCACCTATGGGGACTTTGGTAACTAGGATTCTTGTAGTAACTAGGATTCTACTACGATAGAAGGAAATGGAATCAAATGTGTGCAAACATATTAAAATATTCAACTCATGGTTCTAGTCTTGATCTAGGTGCAGACATTCATACATCCATGACATATATGAAACATTAACCAATTTGAAAGGGGAGCCTAAAATATTCAGTGAACTGTAGCATACTTAGAGCTATACTACAAATTACTGAAAATAAACATAACCTAATCAATCATGAAACCATCTCATAAAACACATAAATTGGGACAAGCCAACCATGTTCTATTAATATTCAAAAGGAATTGAGTGAAATATTACAACATTTCTCCTTTAGCCCTGTTTGGCTCACCAACTTGTCCAAAATACCATTACAACATTACAACAAAAATCATGCTTAGAACATTTCTCCTACAATCATAACCCAAAAATTAGCCAATCCAAATCCTGACGACTTCCACCTATTTATAGATAGTTATGTATACCTAATCCGACCCCATTTACCATGGGCATTACCATGGGTATGTAAATTACAAGTAATAGTCTTGACTCGATCAAAATGGGTCCAAAATATTTAGTCAAAATTAACCACTTTATCTCGACTACCTCACAAGCCAACCATTTATGCACATGCTTTCCTTATATCAAAATTCTACGTGTTGATCCTCCTGCAAAATTTTCTATTCTTTTCTGACATTCCTACATGTAACTCCATCAAAATAGTGAAGACTCCCTCAAAATTCCTCTAATTCCTTTTACCCAAAATTGGCACCAATGTGTACCCTCGAGGCCCATATAGGGAGACCCATCCCTACACTTCTTCCTCCAGAGATCTAGCCTTCCACAAGGTATCCCAAGAAGAAGAGCACATGAACCATGGCATACCTAAAGTCGTTGGGGTGCAATAACTAGAGATGTTTGGTTCTCCCTAGAACTAGGACCACAATTATCCCGTCATTGTCTTTGAGGAAAAGGAAGGATGAATGTGTTTCATTCCCCTTCCTTTACCATTTATTTATAGTTTAGGATAATCATTTATTATAATATTTTAATAATATTCCTAAATTTATTTTAGGAATGTTGTAACCATAATAATTATCTAGATTAGGAACCATGTCTAGGTATCTTGACAATTTTGGTGCACTGAGAGTTGGGGATATTGTATCAAATTAGGGTATGAGATTTTTTTTTAATATGATTTTTTAATGTTAAAAATCCAATATTTTTTAGTGGTTTAAATTATATGTAAATGTTTGTTTTTGTGTGTGGAATTTGCAACTGGGATGTCTGCATACTTTCTTTGTGTCAATTTCATCCATTACCACTGTAACTACTAGGTGCACCATGCCATCCACTATCACTATAACAACTAGGTGCATTGCACTATCCTTAACATGGACATGGGTAAATAAAGGGATATAACAAAAGGACTTTATGCATTTAGCATGAAATAAAAGAATGGATGAGAAGCCTATTTGAGCAAAAATCTCTTTTCACAATATAGTAAATGCATAATATGAGATGATATCTAAAATTTGGTTTCCTTGGTATATAGGGGAGACAAGTGGTATAATAATATTTAAAGGGTTTAGATAACCATTAAGTCTTAGTTAACCAATAAGGAAAAGTATAATATCACTATAAAAATTCAATAACTCAATGTATAGCTCTTAACATACCTCTCCCTTTCAAACATGTGTTTCCCTTAATAATTGATTAGATGTGGACATTTTTACATGAAGTAATCATTTTCCTATGTCACCTCTTCTATTAGTAGTTTTTTCCACTTGATGGTATAGTCAACAATTTCTTGATTCTATACTTAAACCATGTTTTAATGATTGTTTCCATTTCTAATATTATTTTTCTTTCTTCATTACTCTTAGGTAAAATATTCTGAACTACGATTTTGTCATGGATTACCTTTTTAAGCAAGAAACATGGAAGAATATATGGAAACATGAAGACAGAGAAAATTCCAATTTGTAAGCCACACTTTCAATCCTTTATAACACCTTTTAATTATAATAGTACATAGGTCATAATTTAGATCATTCTTTTTTTTCTTGAAGGACATCTATTTGTATAGTTATAGCTTTAAAAATATCCAACCCTCACTTCAAATTCCATTTCACTACAATGTTGATTTACTTGTTGTTTCATTCTATTTCATTACATAACCAAATTTCCCTTTAATACTTGGAGAATATCTTCTTGGTGGTCTATGTGGTGATCTATTGCTTCAACTTTCACTTTTCCCATCATGCTTTGTGTGATGGATGCATGACGATAACCATAGAGTACTATAAATGGGGAAATTGTTTTATGAAGTAGGGAAGGATGTGGTGTATCACAATTATATGAAATGAAACCTCTTGACCCATTATGTCCTTTTACCAAATAAAACGAAATAAATTTATCATTTTAGACAATTGCTCACAATATTAAATGTCCAATGGATTGAGGCTAATAATAAGATTTGTGGGATAATTTATTAACCAAATAAGAAAATTATTTTGTCCAAAAAATGAAATGAAACCACTTGACCCATTATGTCCTTTACCAAATGAAAAGAAACATATATATCCTTTTATATAAGTTCTCACCATATTAATAGTTCAATGGATTGACGTTGATAATAGGATTTGTGAGATAATTTATTAACCAAACAAGAAAATGAATTAGGTCCAAAAATCACTAGTGAAAATTTGATCTCTATCACTTACAATAATATTTGATATTCCATGTAAATTTTGAATTGTTTCCCTATATCCTATAGCTATTGCACTTTTGTTAAAATGAGCAGAGAGGGAGAGAGAGTATGCTTGTTAGAGAGAGATGGGCATACATTTTTAGTTTATATACCATCACCATGATGTAATTCCCTCCTTTAGGCTTTGGTATACATGTAATAAAATCTATCAAGGCCTCTTTCCAACAATCCATTTGTATGAATAATGATTGTAGAATTTTTGTGGTCCTTGATTGCCTTTTCCTTATTTTGATGGAAAACAACACATTTAGCCACAAAATTTTGAATATTAGTTTGAATACCTTCCTAAAAAATTCTTTTTTGTTCTTGTGGTAATGTTTTAGGAACCCCAAATTTCCTCCTAGAGTAAAAGTGTTGAATTCCAAAAGGATGTTATGTTTGGTTTTTGAATAGGCTTACAAAATTATAGATGTTATTGTTTCCAGAATGAATCGTTTCGACATAAATTCATCTAATAACTAAGAGCCCTTTTTAGTTATTGAGTGATTCTTAATACCTTCTAATATTTCTATCATTTTAACTATGATTCTTTCACCAAACCGAAGGTAGAATGGAAACAATACACAATAAACCCTATGTGTCTTATTCCTTGAAAGTGCATCTATTGCTACATTTTGTTTCCCTTTCTTGTAGATAATTTCAAATTCATAAACTAGAATCTTTATAACCCATTTTATTTGTCTCTTTTAAATATAGTTGTTGTTCGACAAGTAATTTAGAAAATTATGATTAACTTTTAACTTAAAGTGTCTTCCTATATGGTAAGGATGCCGTTTCTTAACTACATGAAATATGGCCAATATTTCCCTTTCATAAATGTTTTTGTGTATGACATTTACTTTAAATGGTTGCTTCCAAAGAAAATGGGCCTTTCATATTCCATTAAAACAACAATAATTCCATGCCCTAAAGCATTACATTGTACAATATATATATATATATTGTGAAGTTAGGCATAAGGAATACATGAGTTGGACACATAGCCTTAAAATTTTCAAAATATTTGGTTTCTTGTTGAGTCCAAGAAAATGTCTCCTTCCTAAATAGCTAAATTATAGGTTCCATTACATGACCATAAATACTGACTAGCTCATGGACCATGGTAATATCCCATCATGCCTAGGAATCTTCTATAATTATTTAAGATTTTGGCAATTGGTCATTACATTATCACTTTAATTTTGTTAGGGTACATTTCAATTCCTTTAAGAGATGCAATATGATCCAATATTTTCACTTGTTAAATCCTAAAGGTACACTTGTCAAAGATTTAAGAACTTGTCAAAGTGTTATATATTTTCTTCATAAGAAGTATTGAAAACTAGTATGTCATAAAAAAATAGTAACATAAAATTTTTAAAGAAGGGTTTGAAAATATGGTTTGTTAAGCTTTAAAATGTAGAATGTGCATTAGTAAGGCCAAATTACATCATGAAAAACTCATAATGACCTTCATGTGTTCTAAATAACATTTTCGGGATGTCTTCTTTGATGATATGAAAAATGAAGATCAAAATTGGTAAAGAAAGCTATTTTTGTAATTAAATTAATAATTCATCAATTACTTTTTAAAAATATTCCTGGTAGCAAAGAGGGAAGTTATTTAGTAGGTAAGACCTTTGAGATATTTTCCTATATACAAATACTGAAAATTGTATCTTGGGGAACCAATGCTCGAGTCCCACCCAGAATGACGTGATGTGGAGAACTTGGAAAGGTGCACGAGATTGGATAAACCCGCCAATAACCAATCAATGGAAGCCACTAGAAAGAGAACTCTAGTATAGGAAAATCGCAAAATAGGAAGGCCGTAACATCCTTAGATGGGGTTATACTACCGAAGGAATGTTCAATGTGAGGGAAGCATACAAATTAGAAACTCATGAACTATAAGACTATCACAATCCTATATGGAGAAAGGTATGGATAGAGCATCTATGGCCAAATGGTACTCATTTCATATGGTTGGTTTGTAAAAAAAGAACCCTCACATGGTATCAATTACGAAAATAAGGACTCCAAGGACCATCATACTGTATGCTATGTGGTCTCTAGAAGAATGAAGATCTTGAACACCTTCTAAATAAATGTACCTTTGCTAACTAGTTATGGAGCAATCTAGGTAGCCTATTTGACCACAAGGACCGTTTTATAAACATCTCAAAATCTATTGAAAATTTGAGAAAAGGATTTTTCTCAAGGCTAGTTATGAATCACACTTGGAGGTTGTCAATTGGTTTTCTACTCTGGGCTATCTGGAAAGAAAGAAATTGAAGAATCTTTAAGGATCAATTGATACCCTAGGAGGGAATATTGAAATAGATTATACAAAATATTCAAGAAACAATTTTGGTCGATCAATGGCATCCTAATGACTGGCAGGTCTCCCCTCATGAAGCATAGATTCTCAACCATTTGAAAGATTATTTCAGCTTCTTCCTGGAAACCCATGACTTTTCGGAGTCACTAGCCTAACCTTTATCATGCTCCACATGATAGATTTATAAAGCTAAATTTTGATGGGGCCTCCAAAGGGAACCTAGGGGATGCAGATTTTGGGAGATTATTTATAGATTCCCAACACTGCACTAAACTAATCTATGGAGAAAATTGTGGATATACTAGCAATAATTAGACAAAATTCAACACTCTTCTGAAGGGCTTACTAAAAGCTAAAAGGGAAGGTTTCAAGAAATTGGTGATAGAAGGTGACTCTAACTTAGTGATTGAGATCATTAAAAAATTGAATCATGGATCTAGCAGTGAGAAGATAAGTCACCATTGAGGACAACCCACTTGGTACAAAACATAGGGGATCTTCTTCTGTTAGGTCAATATAGTACTAGTGTAACCCCTTATTGTTATTAGTACAACCCCATTATTATTTTTTTGTGCCCATATAGTTCCCATATTGTTATTCTTGTGCCCCATAGCAACGCAATATTGTTATTGTTGTGCCCTTACATTATTATTGTTATGTGAGCTCTGATTAAATTATGACCCCTTAGACTCCTATATATAGAAAGAAGGTTTTGTCATTTGTATCATCCAAGAATTGTTGATTTATGTAATGTAAAGGAGGTTGTCCCCTCGAAGAGGTTTATTTTTAAGGCATTGATATATCTTTTCTAGCTTTTTGTGAGCTAGTTTCCTAACATTTGGTATGAGAGCTTTGGATTCTAGGGTTTCACCGCTTCAAACAGGTCATCATGGTATTTTAACTATAACTCCTTTTCTAAGACATTTCAGAAGGTAAAAAGCAAACCTATTTGAGAATAAATATCGATGAACCTCGCGTCCAAATTTTCTACCTTGTCTTGCTATATTTTTGGAGATATGATCTAAGGAATTTAGGATTTTTGAAAGCTCTAGAATTTCATTTAAAATGGATCATCATGAAATTTTCCTATACCCTTTTCGCTATGAAGTTTCAAAAGCTAAAGAAAAAACCATTGAGAAGAAATCAGTCTGAATATCAGGTCTGAATTTAAGATCTTGTACCGCTATAGTTTTGGATATATGATGTGAGGAAATTAGGGTTTTGGTAGACTCTCGAATTACATCCTAAACAGGTGACCTTGCGAAAATTGTCCTAATGTTCTCTCTGAGCATCAGATAGAAATTTTGTAAGAAGTTACAGAAATTGGATGGACAATACTTTGTTTGGGTATAATTTTCAGAACCTAAGGTTGAAATAGTGACATGTGGTGCATCATACAAGTTCACCCTACTGAACTAGTCTATAATTAGCTCATCACGGGAGATTGGGAATAAATATTTATTCAAGAATCCAATTGCGATCAGAATTGCGGAGTTAGAAAGAGGACTTAGAAGGATATTACAAATCAAAATTTCAGAACTTAAAGATCTGAAATTACAAAGTTATAGTCATTTCAAGATCAAGCTCCTAAAGTCCAGAAAAAGCAAGATGAGGAAGTTTGATGGCAAGGATCCGGTAAATTGGATACTACATATGGAAAAATATTTTGATCTACATGGTGAACCACTATTAAAAAAGGTACATATTGCATATAATTATTTAGAATTGAACCAATTTTTATGCTATAAAGAGCTTTTTTCTTGTAAACCACTTATTATGTGGTCAATTTTCACGGAGGAAATGATAGCACGTTGTGAGGACCCAAAGAGAAACACCTTCTTTAGCTAATTGATAAATCTCAAATGAAAGGGTTCAATGGTAGAGCACATTGAGGACTTTAAAAAGTTGAATGTAAGGGTAACTGATATTTTAGAGAAGCAAAGGATTGATGTCTTCATAGGGACTTTAAAGGATAACATTCAACATGAGGTTCATCTTTGGGAACCTGATTCATTGGAGAAGACATTCAAGTTGGCAAGAAAAATTGAAGGCGAAATTATGGAAACAACGAAGCCCACCACTCACAACTATAAATACGCAAGTGTTTTTGTTCCTAGCCTCCCACAAACTACAAGGTTTACACCACAAAAATTTGAAGAAAAAAGAGAAAAAGGGCTTTGTTACATTTGTGATAGAAAATAGACTAATGGTCATAAGTGTGTTGAGAATAAATTATTTTACATAGATTGTGAAGAGGGGAAAGAAAAGGATCAATAAACATAAAAATAAGAGGATATATACCAACAACCAACCCTAGAGAAAGAAGAAATGAATCCAACCATATCTTGTAAATCATTCGAAATAATTACCACTCCTCGAACTCTTAAGATAGAAGGACACATCAAGAATAAAAAGGTTCAAGAAGTGAAAGATCACATTAAGAAATAAGAAATGAATCCAACCATATGTTGTAATGCATTGGCCAAGATCACCACTCCTCAAACTATCAATATAGAAGGACATATCAAGAAGAAAAAGGTAATAGTGTTGATTGATTCAGGCAGTACCCATAATTTTATTAATTGTAAGATAGCCAAGGAATTTAACAGCTTCCTATACTCAACACCAAAGTGTCAAGTGATGATTGCAAGTGGAGGAACCATAATTTTATCTGGAAAGTGCCATAAAATCAAGCTATCCATGGGAGAATACGTATTTAATAATCCAATGCTTTCCATTCCAATGGGTGGTGGTGATGTTTTACTAGGATTCCAATGGCCACAATCTTTGAGTATAGTAGATTTTAATTTTCAAGAACTTTTCATGAAATTTTGTGTGGAAGGAAAGGAAGTTTAATTAAGGGGTATTGCAAGGAAACTGGGAAAGATAATCAACTCTAACGGTATGACAAAGCTTCTAAAAGAGGAAAAACGAGGCGTAATTACAAAATTATGTTTGCTAGAGGTTCCAGCATTGCAATCATCTATTTCTCTAGATATCCAAAGAGTATTGGACAATCATTCCAAGGTATTTGAAACTGCCAATGGCCTCCCACCTATTCATGACCATGATCATGCTATTCATCTCATTCCAGGAAGTTTTCCTCCAAACATCAAGTCATATAGATATCCCTATGCCCAAAAGAGTAAAATTGAACGTATGGTTGCAGAAATGCTAAAGGATGGTATAATTCAACTAGTCAAAGTTCTTTCTCTGCTGCAGTAGTATTGGTGCACAAGAAGGATGGATCATGGTGCATGTGTGTGGATTATAGGGAGCTCAACAAGCTCACTATTAAAGATAAATTTCCCATTCTTGCAATTGATGAATTATTGGATGAATTGCATGGATCAATTTACTTCACCAAGTTGGATCTTGATTCAGGATATCATCAGATCAGAATGAAGACTGAAGACATTCTGAAAACAACATTTAGAACTCATGAGGGTCATTATGAATTTTTGTTCATGCCTTTTGGCCTTACCAATGCACCTTATACATTTCAAGGTTTGATGAATTCCATTTTCAAACCCTTCCTTGGAAAATTTGTGTTATTATTTTTTGATGATATAATGATCTACAACAAGTCTTGGAAGGATCATTTTCAACATGTTGATAGGGTACTCAAACTATTAGAGGAGAAACAATTATATGCAAAAATCTCCAAGTGTTTGTTTGGAGTACAAGAGGTGGAATATCTAGGTCATATCATATCTCATGAAGGTGTTAAGGTAGACCCTAAGAAAATTAAAGCCATTAAGGAATGGAAAATCCCCACATCCATAAAGCATCAACAAGGATTTCCTAGGTTGACAAGGTATTATCCCAAGTTTGTTAAGAATTATGGGAGAATAACAACACCTCTAACAACATTATTGGACAAAGATGCATTTTCATGGACTGCATAAGAAACAAATGCCTTCGAACATCTTAAGGAAGCAAGCTGCCAAGCACCAGTCTTAGCTACACCAAACTTCACAGAATCCTTTATTGTGGAATGTGATCCTTTAGGAAATGGAATTGGTGCTATTTTAATTCAATATGAAAGACCCATTTCTTTCAAAAGTCGTCCAATCAAAGGAAAGTATGTACACAAATCTATTTATGGTATAAAGGGCTTTGTTCTCATAAAATACTTATTATCTGGTCAATTTTCACAGGGGAAATGATAGCACATTGTGAGCACACAAAGAGAAACACCTTCTTTAGCTAATTGGTAAATCTCAAACAAAAGGGTTCAATGGTAGAGGACATTGAGGACTTTCAAAAATTGAATATAAGGGTAAATGATATTCTGGAGAAGCAAAGGATTGATGTCTTCATAGGGACTTTAAAGGATAACATTCGACATGAGGTTCATCTTTGGGAATCTAATTCATTGGAGAAGGAATTTAGGTTCGTAAGAAAAATTGAAAGCGAAATTATGGAAACAATGAATCCCAGCACTCACAACTATAAATTTGGAAGTGTTTTATCTCCCAGTCTCCCACAACCTACAAGGTTTACACCACAACAATTTCAAGAAAAAAGAGAAAGAGGGATTTCTTACATTTGTGATAGAAAATAGACTAAAGGTCATAAGTGTGTCGAGAAGAAATTATTTTACATAGATTGTGAAGAGGGGAAAGAAAAGGATCAATAAACATCAAAAGAAGAGGACATACACCAAGAACCAACCCTAGAGAAAGAAGAAATGAATCCAACCATATCTTGTAAATCATTCGCAAGAATTACCACTCCTCAAACTCTCAAGATAGAAGGACACATCAAGAAGAAAAAGGTTCAAGAAGTGAAAGATCACATTAAGAAATAAGAAATGAATCCAACCATATCTTGTAATGCATTGGCCAGGATCACCACTCCTCAAACTGTCAAGATAGAAGGACATATCAAGAAGAAAATGGTAATAGTGTTGATTGATTCAGGCAGTACCCATAATTTTATTAATTGTAAGATAGCGAAGGAATTTAACAGCTTCATATACCCAGCACCAAAGTGTTAAGTGATGGTCGCAAGTGGAGGAACCATAAATTTCTCTTGAAAGTGCCATAACATCAAGTTATCCATGGGATAATATGTATTGAATAGTCCAATGCTTTCCATTCCAATGGGTGGTGCTGATGTTGTACTAGGAGTGTAATGGATACAATATTTGTGTACAATAGCTTTTAATTTTCAAGAACTTTTCATGAAATTTTTTGTTGAAGGAAAGGAAGTTGAATTAAGGGGTATTGCAGGGAAAAAAGGACAAATAATAAGCTCTAACGATATGAAAACGCTTCTAAAGGACGAACAATGAGGTGTAATTGAAAAATTATGCTCGCTAGAGGTTCCCACATCGAAATCATCTATTTCTTCATATATTGAAAAGGTCTTGAACAATCATTCCAAGGTATTTGTAACTCCCAAAGCCCTCCCACCTATTCGTGACTATGATCATGATAGTCATTTGATTCCAAGAACTGTTCCTCCAAACACCAGGTCGTACAGAAATCCCTATGCCCAAAAGAGTGAAATTGAACATATGGTTGCAGAAATGCTAGAGGCTGGTATAATTCAACCTAGTCAAATCTATTTCTCTGATGTAGTAGTATTGGTGCACAAGAAGGATGGATCATGGCTCATGTGTTTAGATTATAGGGAGCTCAAAAAACTCACTATTAAAGATAAATTTCCCATTCTTGGCATTGATGAATTATTGGATGAATTGCATGGATCGATTTACCTCACCAAGTTGGATATTCGTTCAAGATATCATCAAATCAGAATGAAGACTAAAGACATTCCAAAAACAACATTTAGAACTCATAAGGGTCATTATTCATTTTTGGTCATGCCTTTTGGCCTTACCAATGCACCTTCTACATTTCAAAGCTTGATGAATTCCATTTTCAAACCCTTCCATGGAATATTTGTGTTAGTATTTTTTGATGATATAATAACATATAGAAAGTCTTGGAAGGATCATGTTCAACATGTTGATAGGGTGCTCAAACTATTGGAGGAGAAACAATTATATGAAAAAATCTCCAAATGTTTGTTTGGAGTACAAGAGGTGGAATATCTGGGTCATATTGTATCTCATGAAGGTGTTAAGGTAGACCCTAACAAAATTAAATCCATTAAAGAATGGAAAATCCCCAAATCCATAAAGCATCAACGAGGATTTCTTAGGTTGACAGGGTATTATTGTAAGTTTGTTAAGAATTATGGGAGAATAACAACACCTCTAACAACATTATTAGAGAAAGATGCATTTTCATGGACTTTATAAGAAACAAAGGCCTTCGAACATCTTAAGGAAGCAAGGTGCCAAGTACCGGTCTGTTATAGCTCCAAATCTCACTCTTGAGGTTTGTGATGCTGCACTCGTGGCCTAGGGCAACCCCTCCTTCCAAACATGGTCCCAAATTTAAAAAATATTGTTTTCTTCCCTATACGCGACATTGCCCTAAGCTAAACACGTGTATTAAAAACACTTAAAAAAAATAAATCTCCTTAATTTCAGGCAGAGATCACGAGTTTTACCTGTTGATTTCCTCTTAGTGCATGTGGCCCAACTATTCCCAACGAATTCCCATCTAAAAAACTACTTTGGGAGAAGTATAAAAAGGCTTCTATGGGAAGGCCAAAGAGAGGAGAGAAGAGAGAGAAATATTACTATGCTGAGATTTCCCTGACCAGGTCTGAAGATCCTTGTGCCTCCTGCACTTCCCCCATTCTACAGGAAACCCTTGTTTCCTTGTGTGTGTTGATGATTTCATACTACTTGGTTATCATGGAAGTAAGTCAAAGGAAGGATTTTGTTAAGGCTGACTGGAATCTGGGGAAAGGTTCCGTTTGAGCCTGCGAAGGACGAATAGGTGAAAATTTCTTTTCTCTTACTTTATTTTGTCTTATAAAAAAACAATGCCTTTCTCTTCATTATAGTCTTGTTCTTGTTATGTATTCTATTTATGTTCATATTATGTGAACGGTTGTTTAAATTGCATAACTAACTACCTTTCCTTATAATATGAAGATGGTTTCTTTATGATGTTTAGTCCATATACTATTGTACTTTCTTGAATTGATTGTTTTGCAGGTCAAAGGAGCAAAGGAACTCCAAGAAGGGTTTGGACTTTGGAAGGCTCTTCTCAAACGTAGGACCTCAGGTACGCCCCCTATCGCAGAGTTTGCTTATAGTAGAATTATGATTGCATGGAATGTGTGTTTCTTTGCATAGATAACCTCCAGTCTACTAGGGTATTCACCCAAGACCCTAGGGGAGTTTATCCCACAACTGAATTGGTGACTCCACTAGGGACAACACTATTGTTGTTCCTAGTTTGGGTGTATTCAAGCCAATTAGGGCTTAGCTATCTGTTTATCTTCTATTACTGTCTAGTCAATGCCTGAATTGTAAGCTTTGATCAGTTTTTTCTAGACTTTTCTTTGTTTTTCTTGGAAGCTTTTTTATACGTTGGTTTCTCTGTTTACAGAAGCGTATATACACATCTTTCCTTAAGTGAACCTGCGTATAAGCATGTTTCGTTAAGCCTTGTCATGTATACATGCATTTGTGTGCAAACACAGTAGCGTATATCTTTAATTTTCAAGATTTTTAAAATTTGTTTGTTTCTGGAAGATAGTATGCTGGTCTGATTCAGTTTGGAACAATCATTGTTCTGTCACAGTCTTTAGTTTTACAGCAAGCGTCTTGTTTCGAATTCTCTTTGATTGTGAAAAGGTTGGTCTTGTTCGTTTTTCTTGCAAACGTCATTTATTTTTAATTAAGCACACAAGGTTTCTTGCAAGGAATCTTGGCTACTCTGTGTATTCAGGGCAGAAGGATTGATTTCGATCTTTGTGTTGAGTTTTGTTTTAATGACTTTTTGGTTTGCATGTTTGAACTATTTTTATGACCATCTTCTTTTCTTGCTTTCTGAAAGTCGTTTATTCACGCTTTCTTGAAAGTTGTCTTTTCA